>JBAMBO010004672.1:0-44068 GCA_037044535.1 Lordiphosa magnipectinata
GTGAAAGTTCCCTGAAAATTCTGTTGGCAAAAAATTATTTTCATACCAAGGTACATTCCAAGATACAAATTTTGTGTATCTTTTTCCTTAACTTCATTTTCATTTGCTTCGCGCCCAAATATCGATATCAATTGTTGTATTGTATCATCTCTTCACTTTTGGGATTTTTATGATTTTCGGTCTAACTAATTTCATGTATATTTCGCGCGACAGCCCATTGTTTGTGTAGGAATTTTACGAAACAATAAAACTTAAACTTAATTATTGTTGACAATGACTGATCAGGCGCTAAATAGTGAAGGGAATAAAGATTTACCGCTGATCTTGAATGGAACATTTTTCAACCCCAATGGAAAATGCCAATATAAAACTATAAAGTTTGATGAAAAATCTGCTGAATATTTACACAAGAATTTGAAGGTAAGTACCTACACAATATGTATCTGTACAATGTACATACATATGTGGACAAAAAATGGAATATTTACAAACATACACACATATGTATGTACATATGATCGAATTTTTTGCACCAAGTTGTCGATAGATACATACATTTATGAGCATAAATTTGTTTATATTCCAGTCCATAGCAGCAGTTTCTTGCGAATTTGTATACGCAAACAATGTTGTTAATATATCCTATAATTCAATTTCTTTACGCTTGAGAGAGTTCACCCCAATAGTTACTCTTCCTACGAATCAATGAGAGCCAAAGTATCTAAGGTTTCCACTAACTCAACTAAGGAATCAGCAGGAAACACATTCAAGAGTCCCAGTGTCTTCAATTCCAACCAGGTATGAGAATTGAATGCATAAAAATTTGTTATAAATTCATTATAACAAATGTAACTAAATTTTTTATTACAGCTAAATGAACGTGTTTGCGATTACATTATAGCCGAGATGTTGCCGCTCTGGCATGTTGAAAAAAAAAATTGCATGGACCTGTTTGTGGCTGTAACTGGACGTCTGGTAAAAATTCCCTGTTCAAAAACTATACGCTCTATGCTAGATAAGAGGAAGGCGGACTATAAGAAAAATGTCGCCAATATTTTTGAAAATACTAATTTTATCTGTACGAATGCCGATATCTGGAGTTGCAATAACAAAAGTTACTTTGGTGTAACAAGCCACTACATAGACAGCAATCTAAATCGTCATTCTCTCGTGCTCGCATATAAGCGTGTGCGATTTTCCCACACACATGAGGTAATTGCTACTGTATTAGCTGAAGTTCATGTCAAATACGGACTTAGCGATACCCAAACATGTGGAACAGTTACCGATAATGCATCCAAATTCTGTAAAGCATTTAAAGTGTACAGTTTTGAAGGAACAAACGTGAATCCTAAATTTTTAGAAGAGTCTGATTTAAAGGTAAGAGAGCTGGATAGTTCTGCTGATGTTGAAATTACTTTGCCAAAGCACTTTAGATGCGCATCACACACTTTGAACTTAATTGTCACGAAAGATGCTGAACAGGCTCTACTAAACACATCATTCAAGCGATTGTACAATTCCTCCTTAGCAAAAGCAACGGCAATCTGGAATGCTGTTAGCAGATCCAAAGTAGCTGCAGATGAAGTTGAGAAAATTTTGTAAGCTTAAATTGATAGCTCCTTGTGCCACAAGGTGGAACAGTTTTCATTACAGTATTCAACGTATTTTGGAACTAAAACACAATTTAAAAGTGTTTGTACAACTTTAAAAAAAACATTTTTTACAAATACAGAAATTGATTTTTTGCATGAATTGTGTAGTGTCACTGAAATATTCGCTAAGGCTATTGATGTTTTGCAGGGCGAATCCCGTTGTTACTTAGGATTTTTGCTGCCCACTTTAATTAAAGTAATACATAAACTTGAAAATTTGAATAATTTGAAATATTGTGATCCACTTAAAGATGCTCTTAAAAAACGAGTTTCAAAACGATTTTCTTTTTGTGAAAACTTAACTTCAAGCGAGGCAAAGACTTTTGTTTTGTCCACTATGACACTTCCAAAATTTAAATTGAAGTGGATTCCAACAAAAACCGCAGAAAATCTAAAGTGTTTTAAAGATTGGCTTGTTGAAGAAATTACGGAAAAGTTGGAAACTGTTGTCAATGATGAAACTGAGAATTGTTGTGAAAGTTCTAATATTGAAATGGAAGTCTTAAATTATCTTGCCGATAGTAGCAAGTCTTTAGAATCAATACTTAAGTATAAAAATATTTGTAATGCTTTTTATAAGTATAATACCATTTTGCCTAGCTCAGCCGCAGTTGAAAGAATTTTTAGCTGTGGAGGCCAAATACTTACACGAAAACAAAAACAGACAAGACGAAATATTCGAAACTCTTGTAATATAAAAAAAGCAAGATAGTATATAAAAAAAATTAAAAAGATAAAAAAGCAAGATAGTATATAAGACACATTTTAATAATATAACATCACCTGAAATCACAATATTCCATTCTTAAACCTTAAAATTGGATTTGTATGACCAAAAATGTTTGTAATGAAGTAAATTTGTTTTTCTTTATGTTTTTAATATTCATTACTAATAAAAATGAAAGAACCACGCTTTTAAATATAAAAGTACATTTTTTGTACCTTTATTTGGTACTTGAAAATCCGGATACCTTTTACCTTACCTAGGTATATTTTCTGACGTGTACCTTTTACCTTACCTAGGTAAGAAAATCGAGTACCTTTCTAATCACGGTTAACAACTACACAATAACACTTAAGTAATACAATTATGAACCCTTAAACTACATAAAACAATAATTGTATACTGATTAATTGATTGAACAACAACAACAAATACAACCACGTTCGGTGGTCGGGGTCCGGTGATCGCTTCCTCCCCCCCCCCTTTTTTTTTTGAAAAATTGCCATGAATTTTAGAACACAATTTTTATTTTTTAGAAAATTTTCTTAAAAATAAGGCGAGTCGCCTTTAGCCCTATTTTTAGGTCGATTTCCAAAAATTAGGGCGAAATGGCACTTTTTAGGGCGAGTTGTTTTTTGAGTGTAGAGCCAAGCTATGCTCTTGCAGCTTTTAAACTGTATAGAAATAAAAGTTTTGAATGATTTTCATAAAACCATTTTAATTTTCGCTTTGAACAATGTTAGTTAAGTGATTTCCCAAGCTCACCAATAGACAGTGATTGGAAAGGCACTCAGTTTTCTTACCTACACACAAAGAAATCTGCGGTTAAATTTAACCGATATTGTGGGTTAGAAATACGCCAACCCACAAAGTAGGTAAAATTAAGCAAATTTTATAGTAACTTTCTCTTCTTAAACCATTACGTAAAGATTATTAGTAAATCTAACCGAAATTCTCGTTTAGAAATGCGCCAACCCCACAAAATTAGTAATATTTACCGATGTTGTTCACAGTAAGTACTTTTCTTATTGTGTTCACTGTAATTTTACCATAAAATTAGTAATTTAACAGCTGTTACTCAACTAAAGAAAAGTAGAATTGGATACTATTTTAGCTGTCACAAGTTGCCAATCTACTTGAGCTCATCATCATCCCAGACCAGAAGAGGTCTGCGGTAAGATTTACTTGTGGGTACAGTTAATTGCTGCAAAAACAAAGTATGAGATGAAAAAATCACGTCAGAGTCAGTATTTCTATGGTAAAGTTACTGTAGTAGCAGTGACTTATTAAAACCACAAAATATGTGAAAAAATATATGTATGCAACAACAGAATTTCATCGGTAGATTTTACTGTTAGCACAGTTACCAAACAACAACAAACCACATGCATAAAAAAATTGGAAAAAAGTTACTGTCAGCGTAGTTAATTTTACCCACCAAATTTTTTTGCTGTGTACACGCAAGATTTTTTGTCTATATTTTAAGAAATCATTGAGTCAGATAATCCTCTTGACCTACACACGCATCAAAGCAACATCCCAACTAACATCATCGACTCCAGAGAAAATCCGTTGGGTGATCGACTCGTTCGCGAGTTAGCAAATCCCCAGGACTGGAGTGGAATATTCCCAGCCATGCTAAAGACGATCAAATGCGCAATCTGTCCCATGGCTGTCAATCCATTTTTGAAGCTTGCTTGAGATGGAGCTCATGTACCTGATGGTCAGGAGGACAGCACGCGTTGTGATTCCTGCCAAAAGCGGGAAAATGCAGTCATGTGCAACCAAAGGACTTACAGACCTTTGAGGATCAAGCCTCATCATCAATTCTTGCTCAAAACAATGGAAAAACTGCTCGATCTCCGCAATAAGAGAAGGCTTGAACCTGACCTTGGAGAACAATCAGCACGCGTACACGAAAGGGAAATCGGTAGGAATCGTTTCCGACCCTATAAAGTATATATATTCTTGATCAGCATCAACAGCCGAGTCGATATAGCCATGTCCGTCTGTCCGTCTGTCTGTCTGTCCGTCCGTATGAACGAAGAGATCTCAGAGATGGTAAGAGATAGAGGTTTGACATGTATGGGACATATATTTCTTATACTTGCAGGCAGATCAAGTTTATTTTCAATTTTCGCCACGCCCCCTCCCGCCCCCGCAATTTGGAAAAAACTTCATATCTCCTACAGTTTTAGAGATAGAAGGTACCGCAATGGACTCCACCTACGATAAATGGAATACAGCTAACGCCAAAGAACAACGTAAAATACCTTGGAGTAGTTATCGACAGTAAACTGTCATGGAGACTCAATGTGGAGGAAAGGGTGAAAAAGGCAACCAATGCGCTATATGCATCCCAGAAGATGCTAAGCAGCACTTGGGGCCTATCACCAAGTCTAACGCACTGGCTCTTCATCTCAATAATACGACCGATACTACTACATGGCATATTGGTATGGTGGCAAGCCACGGAGAAGTCCACATATCTAAAGCTGATGGAAAAGGCCCAGCGACAGGCATTAGTCTGCATAACGGGGGCGCTGAGGTCCACTCCAACAAAAGCACTCGAACACATCCTAGGAGTCAACCCCCTGGACATCCAAGCACGCCTCCTTGCACAAAAGACGGCCCAACGTCTTTGTGCGGCAGGCACCATGGCGCTACAAAGCTATGGACACAGCACGGTGGGTAGAGTGATCAGCAGTAGCACGGACTACATGATCCCAAAAACCAACTTCACAGGTGCATCAGCATTACTGGGACCAGAAGACTGGCGTATAGGACTGGCCCAGGAAGCTATGCACCTATTTACAGACGGCTCCAAGATGACCTCAGGAGTCGGAGCCGCTGTATACTGCGATGAGCCGGAATTGAGGCTCTCCTATAAACTGCCAGACCACTGCACCATATTCCAGGCGGAGGTCTTCGCAATAAGGAAAGCAGCGGAATTGGCAGAACAATACGCACCAAACAACCAAATAAACATATACGTTGACAGCCAAGCGGCAATCAAAGCAATGCAGAGACACACCATTAATTCCAAAAATGTTCTGGCAAGCAGGGAGGCAATAGATTCCCTCAGCATCTCTAGAAAGGTGCAAATCTATTGGATTCCCAGCCACCGGGGCATTGATGGAAACGAAATGGCTGACAGTCTTGCAAAAGCCGGAACCGCACTAAGCCAAGAAGCAACACTAAACATATCTATCTCCGTACAGACGCTACACAGCAAAATGGAGGAGATAGCGGAGAAAGAAGCAGAGGAAAAGTGGAAGAACACAACCGGCTGCAGAATCTCAAAAATCATGTGCAAGACAAGAGACAAAAAACTCACTCACTATATGCTACAGCTCCAAAGAAGAGACTGTAGACTGCTTATAGGCATACTAACTGGTCACTGCCTAGCAGCTGCTCACGCGAAAAAGCTAGGCATCACGACAACGGACATCTGCAGGAAATGTAAGGAACCTGGAGTCGTTGAAACTCTGGAACACCTCATCTGCAGCTGCCCAGCGATCGCTAAGACGAGACTAAGACATCTGCACTCCCCAAGTCTCAACTCTCTTGAAGAGGCGGCAAGGAGGTCTCCCAAACAACTATTGGCATTTGTCAAAACGTCAAACATCCTCTTGGATTTCTAATGGTACCCAGAAAAAGTCACCCGGCCTCACTAAGGACCGTAAGGTCTATGTGTGGTCCCTACAAAGGGCCAGCCGGAACTACCTACCTACCTACCTAAAAAAATCGCCCGAAAATCGAAATGGCCTTAAAACTTAGAAAAAAATTCTTCTTATAATTTTTTTATCTAAATTTTAGGGTGAATTTGCTTTATTGCCCTTTCTAATTTTAAGGGTAATTTCGCCATTGATTTTAGAAAATATTTGTTACAAATTTAGGGTATTTTGCCCTAAAATTGAGAAAATAAACCCTTATTTTAAGAAAGTTTTTCTAAAAGAATATAAAAACAAAAAAGAAAAATGCTGCTTCGGTGACTAAAAACAGAAAAGAAATAAATAAACCAAAAAAAAACAACTCCCCTCCCCCCCCCCCCCCCCCAACCCATTTTTTTTAAGAAAATTTTAGGGCGATTTTCTAAAAATTAGGGCGAACATGACACTTTTTAGGGCGAGTTGTTTTTTGAGTGTAGGTAAGGTACAAGGTAAATGTTACAAAATAAACCTAGGTAAGGTAAAAGGTATCTGAAATTTCCAGTACCTAGGTAAAGGTAACGGTACAAAAAAGGTATTTTAAATCATGGATTATGCAACCCGAAAATGTTCAGGACGTGAACAATCAAACCGAAACTTTGAGGACGAGTGGAACAATTCTGTTTTCCGAGTTACCAAAAAATTCTACAGGGACATTCACTTTTTATACCCGTTACTCGTAGAGTAAAAGGGTATACTAAAGTCGTGCAAATGTATGTAACAGGCAGAAGGAATCATTTCCGACCATATAAAGTATATATATTCTTGATCAGCATCAACAGCCGAGTCGATATAGCCATGTCCGTCTGTCCGTCCGTCCGTCTGTCTGCATGAACACCTAGATCTCAGAGACTAGAAGAGCTAGAGCAACCAAATTTGAAATGTAGACTCCTATTGTCTGCACGCAGATGAAGTTTATTTCAAATTTTTGCCAAGCCCACCCACGACCCCACAATAAGATATGTTGAATAACTCCCACAATTTTTGAGATATCGATCTCAAATTTTAAACTAAGATTATATTCGGAACATCTATAAGCCCTGAAAATTTCATCAAGATCGGATGACAAATAGCCGAGTTAAAAATGTTGCATACTTTTCGGCTGTCCCACCTCAGGCACACAGGAAGGCTATTAAACATTTGTTTCCGTGAGTAACGGGTATATCGAAGTCGGTTAGAGCCGACTTTAACTTACGCTCTCGTTTTAGTTTGAAGTCAGAAATTTTTTTTTATTTTTATCTTTGACTAATTAGTCTAGAATTCCCATTGTTTGAATTTTCGACCTAAGCTAAGAAATATATAATTAAATATTAACAATTATTAAGTTCAACGTTTTCGTCAACTTCACAAACGCCTATATCTAGGTCTAGGTACAGATGGAAACTTTCTACATATTTAAAATGCAGTATTTTCTTGAAATTTTATAAACAATATTCTTCGCCTAGATAAATAAGAAGTACAGCGATATTGGGAAGTATTTGGAACTTCTCTAAAGGTAAATTTAAGGACTTGCATCTTAAGGATCAACACAGTTATTAGCTCAAAGCTATGTTTTCTTAATAGTCACACCTATGCTCCCAAATTGGAAGAATGATGAAATTAGATTAGTTTTCCAACCAGGCTATCATTTGAAATTAAAGGCCTATACTCAGATGAGATAAAAATTTAGTTCATATAAATAGGACAGCCGTTCAAAAGCAATCAGATTTCAAACTGTTCAAAGTTGTTTCTATTTATGTGAAGTATTGTGCCGAACTAAACGATACTCTCATCTGATTATAGGCCTTTCATTCTCATTCAAATATAAGTACCTTATACCTTACTTTTTGACAAGGTAAATGGAAATTTAGACCTAGGTAAGGTAAAAGGTAGTGGAATTTGAGAATACCGCGGAAAGGTAAAAGGTACACAAAATATGTATCTAGGTAGGTACCTAGGTACTTCCAAACACTGCCAATAGACTGCGCCACTTTCGTGTGACCAGTTGTTTATATGGTAGTTATTTGATATATTCATCCGAATTTTATCAAAAACGTCAAAATTGTGCTAAAGCAGATAATATTAATAACTGGAAAGCTTAAAGACGCTACCATTGAAAACCAAAAAGTTTTTCTCACTAGAACTACTTTTTCGACCGATCGTTCCTATGGCAGCTGTTCGCTATCGTCGTCCGATTTGGATCAAACTTAGCAGAAGTATGTGGCGTATAATATTAATAAATATTTAGTTTGAAAGCATTAAAAACAAAATAGTTTTTCTCAACAAAATTTGTTTTTCGAACGATCGTTCTTATGCCGTAATGTTGGTTTTGGTTCGAACCTTGGTTCGTTGTATATATATATATATCAAATAACAATACAATAGGTATACACTTGAACTATTTTGAGTTTATATTGTTTTTCATATTCATATGAACACAATCATATAGGATTTATTTTTTCAGAAATGTTCTATTCCTCAATGCGCAAAAATTTCGTAATAATTTCTAGTTACCGTAATGAAAAACCAAAATTCAAAATTTTAAGGTTTATTACCTCCGCCATGGCTCTAAAGTTGCTACATAAAATTTAAATTTCCCCTTTTTCATTTTGCTTTTCATCAAAGTAACTTTTGACATACCAAACGTTGTTGTTGAATTTAAAATGTATTTTTAAAAATACTTATGCAAGCAAGACGTAAGCAATATGCAGGATATATAGGATTTAAACAGCATTTATTTGATTGGCGCGTTGCGGACAGAGCTGGACTCACCAAAGCAACTATCAAGAAAAGATGTCTTGGCGGTTCTTCTGCTTAATACAAGAGGACACGAATACTCATTGAGGGACAGGTTTAGCCGCACTGTCCTTTAAATTGATTATGTATTGAAATCATTTGGGTTTACCAAGAAGAAATGTGTGCAGAAGCTTAAGGAAACTCTATGATCAATATGTGACTCTAGGAAAAATTGCCTGTCGCGAAAAAGAGTTGTACTACGACAAAGAAAAGAATTTTATGGACTGTTTAGAAGACATTTTTGATGTCACTTCAGAAAATTGAATTGAATTGAGTCCTGATGCTGCTTTTAAAAAACATTCGATGACGAGGATTCTCTATCTAGTTGATTTATTCTAAAAATTACTTTTATGAATAAATTTGAATAACCAAGTGGTTAAGCTATACTTTCTTTAATTTATTTTAATTTTCTTGCCGGCAATCGAAGTTTTTTGCAAACAACTTTTGTGGAATGACTCGTAATGGAACATATACATATGTTCGTTTTCGTTTGGTGGTCGGCTGATATCGCGCACTTCAAGACTGGCATAACTGAAAAAAAAGATTTTTGACTACGTGATGCAGAAATATTCGCTGTATCGTGTTCTACATGGTGTAAAATTTTCATATTGTTATCTCTTATACTTTCCATGCAAGATGAGAATATGTCGCTGTTTCATTTTATAGGTTCATTTTCATGTTAATGCAAGAACGACATATCTCAGTTCTTCGGCTTTCAGTTAAAAGATAATATTTTCAAATTTTTTTAATGAGAATTTTAAGTTTATAATATTTTGTGCCGGTGTGTGGCGTACCAGTCGTATGTGTGGCTGCTGGTGCGGGAGGTTGTGGGTTCGATCCCGCCTCGGACCATCTAATAGAAAAAGTTTTTTCTTTCTTTAGAAAAAAGCTTTTACACACCCGGTCACCTTCTCCAGCTACTGGCGCCAGCTGTGAAGTAACTAGACATGAAAAAGCACAAAAATTCTCTAACGATTGCCGTTCGGATTTGGCGTTAAACTGTAGGTCCCTTTCCCTTGTGCGAAAAATTATAAGCACACACGCCAAGAGATTGAGAGAAGCTTGGCCCTGGCCCTCCTGGAGGTGCGCTGTTTAAGCCAATTTTATTATATTATAATATTTTGTTAGGTTAGCTCGAATATAAAAGAACTATTTTCGCTTGGTTAAATCCATTGAGAACTTTAAGCGCGTTGTCACATAATCGAATTTTTTGAGCTATGCCAGTCTTGAAGTAAGTGAGCAATATGCATATCCATGATTTGAAAATAAACTTGTAGGCACAGGAATTAAATTAGATCAACATTTTATTATATTTACAAAGCTAGCATTACTTCGAATGTTAGGGTGAAAAATGCTAACGCCCAAGGACCACTTTATCTCACGGGATGTCATATGCCAATCCTACCCTTTTAATTCTGGCACAGCAACCGTTTTACAATTCAACAATAAAGTTTGGCATCTCAAAGTTTACTTTGTTGAAAAAGTAAAATGAAAAAGGGGAATTGAAATTTTATGTAGCAACTTTAAAGCCATGGCGGATGTACTAAATCTTAAAATTTCGAATTTTGGTTTTTCATTATTTCACTCTTCTGATCTTTTAGGTCGCCTTAACTTTTCCGTTCCTTCTAGGCCAATTAGAAACTATTTTCCTTTTATCTTGTCTAGATGCACAACTGATTATGCCCAGCATAATCGATTTCGGGTTTTATGTAAGACTTACAATGGTCTCAATAACCTTCTCTCAACAGAACTTTCTCTCTACAAACGTCTCTCTATAATTATCTCCGGGGAAGTCTCTGACCCCTCCCAGCTGTGAGTAGGGGCATAGCTTGCCGGAATGGCTAAAAAATCCTCCCCCACCGGGTCAGAGATTTTCTGGTTATTTAGTTTTAAGTTTTACGTATACATTTTTTATTTTTAAAGTTTACTTTTAGATAGTTTTCTCTCTTTCTCTCTATCTCTGTTTTAGTTTAATTTATTATATTATCTTATTTTTTCCTTTGCTCCTGCATAACTATAGGTTTTGGTTTTTTCTCTCTCTCCCTTTTCTCGATCTCTGTATTATTAAAGTTTTTGTTAGCTCTGACTACAATCGGCTGTGAATAGGGGCATAGCTGGCCGCACGGGCAAATAAAATACCCCCACCGTGTCGGAGTCGTTATTAGTTTATTTTGTTATTTTATTAGATTTTCTTTGATAGGCTTCCTTAGCTCATAAAATTTTTTTTGTAACGTATTTATACTGTTGTTGACAGCCTTTGTTTGTCGACTCTAAATAAATAAATAAATAAATTATAGTAACTAGAAGTTATTAAGAATTTTTTGCACATTGAGGGAAAGAAAATTTAAAAAAAAAAAATTTATTTGTATGAGTGACGTTCAGTCTACTTTGCCAGTTTTCTCTGACTTGGTGTCTGTTTGTGTTCTGTATCAAAGGTACAAAGAATGTTTTGGATTTGTGCAAATGTATGTAACCGCCAGAACAAAGCATCTCTGACCCTATAAAGGGTCACTTTCACATGTGAAAAGTATATCATAGTCGGGCTTGACCGACTCTCCGTATTGTTATATTTCTAATTTTCGACTCTGTTGTTATGTACATACAGGGTACCCAAATAAATTTAGATGGGTATAATAATTTTTTTTTTGAACCGAACCAAAAGCTTCGTTTCGGAACGGGTTCAAGTTCATCTATTTTCGTGCTCGTGGTTCGGTTCAGAGTTTGGTTCACAGTTAAAAAAAGACGCAATTCCGGGTTTTTAGCCCTGGTTACGATATTTTCAAAACTGAAAGAGGAGATTGCATAGAATCTGACGAACAGACAGACGGACATGGCAATATCTACTCAGCTCGTCAGGCTGATCAAGAATATATATAGTTTATGTGGTTGGTGATGCTTCCTTCTATGCGTTACAAACATCCGGAAAATTCTAAATAAAGACCATTATGTCTTAGAATTAGTATAAAAAGAACCACGTATTGGCCTAAGCGAACGACTTACGCATTGAGACATCGTTTAGAAGCTTATTCCAATGATATTTCATATATACTTATTGTGGTGCTAGAAATACTCAGGGAGAAAACGCAGTGCTTCAAAAATTGGCAGCAGCTCTTTATGTGTAGAGTGTAGAGTGCGACTTTTTAAATTCTGAAGAATGGAATGCAGCGCAGGATGCTGTACTTGTTGCGATAGACAAAAATCATAGATTTCAGTGTGAAGCTTGAGCCTGAAGAAGCGAATCGAGAATATGGTACAGTCAGCTCAACTACAACCTTGGCATACAAAATTATTTTAGTGAGCAATACAGCACGGAAACCATTGGAACTATTTTCAAAACCAGATGTGAATTGCTTCCACTGGGATACCGACCCCACTACAGCGATAGTATTTGTTTTTATGTAATACGCGATCGAGAGAAGACATAGTTCACCTTGTAGCATTATGTCCTATCCAGGCGGAGTATAGAGTGGCATATTTTAATAAAATCTATTTGGAACAGAAGGAGGCAATTGAACTATTCAATGGGAAAAATTGGAATTTGCGAAATTCGTCAAAGCTATAATAAATTATAGGAAAAATATTTTACTAGAAAACTTTTAAATTTAACAGATAAATTAGTGAAAAATTGTTAAATAAAACTAAGAAAAAAATTATAATAAATATTTTGTTAGAATAGAAGGCTAACGGTAAATTAACCAAGCCAAAATTGAAAATAAACAATCCACTACTACTTCTACTACTTATTGTCGTTCAAACATTAATTTACATATCACATTCGGTAACAGGTATGTGAAAAGCTTCCCAGTTCTTTCCAATTCATTCACTTTATTTTTATATCTATTTTATATTGTTGAAAATAAATAACCCCACTTACTGCAGAACTTTCATTTTTTGAGGGCCACACAACTGACAGGCCCCCGCCAGCACATTCAGTATCAATAGTGTCCATTAACACGCTGCCGGTCAACCAACTTGGCTATTGATGTCATAAATTAAAATTGCAATCGCAGACCATTGATGATAAATCATACGCTCGGATGAGTTTTCATCTGGCACATGAATTGTAGCTGGAGGCGACTACAGCTCCAGCCCACCCCATCCTTGTTGGGTTCTGATGTGACTGCTGCACGAGTGGCGGTGGGGTAATACACCAGTCAGCAGTGGCTGCTGTATTGCGACGTGATGGGATTTTCAAAAATCCGCGCTAAATCGTTTTTGTTTGCGGCAAAGCTAACTTTGACTGCTAACTTTGTTAGTGGATAAATTTATGTTTTATTTGGTGTCAATTTGTGGCAGAAATCATTCTCTTTATTCATATACCACAAACAATTCGATTATATTCGATGATTTGATTGCTAAAAATTGAATTTGTGAGAAATTGGAAGAAGTTCAATGTATGTGATGGAACGTGATGATCGAACGGTAACCGCATAACCTTTGGCTTTAACATTTAACCCAGCGACGTAGACACATGCTACATATGCCTGTACGGAGCTTTGTAATCAGTGCCTAAAAATCTTTAACTTTGGCTTTTCATCATTATTGGATTAGAAATAAGAAGAACAATAAAGTTTTTGCCATTTGCAATTATTGCTGTGGATTGTATCTTTGTATCTTTATGGCTTTGGTCCTAAAAATTGTGTTGATATTTTTCTTTTACATACTCTAAAGCCCTATTTTCACGACCTTATTACTCAGCTGAGTTTTCGTCTTAGTTGCTGTCAGCCCGTGTAAACAGGCGTATAAGTAGACATAAGGCTACTCAGCAGAGTGATCTGGTGAAACAGAACCGGTTCTATATGGCTTGACCGCTCAGATGAGCTGACATTTGTCCAATTATAGGGTTGCGTTATTTCAGTGTGCTGGCGCTGCCACTTTCTGGCTTTTCGTACAAACAATATATATTTGTTATTAATTATTAAATTGGTTTAGCTTTTGTGTATGTCAAATTAGTTCTTAATAAAATTGAACATTCATTTGCTCGGGAAATATTCGTCACAGCACACGTCGGTAGATTGAAAGTTGCACACGTAAACGGAGTGAGAACTCCAAGCTCGCCTTTGTCAAGGCACGTGCATCTTCAGCCATCTTAGGTTAAGGAAAATGTAACATCAGTCATAGACCAACTATTTCTAAGAATAGTTGTGGACTTTTCACTGGACAATTGCTAATGGTCAATGTACTGCAATTGATGCGACCAACATTTTGAATCCACCCTGACATGCAAATCAAATCAACGTGTAAACATTCAAACTGCAAGTTAAAAAGCATTAGAAAGCAGATCGCCATAATCCAACTAAATAAGAAGGTAATTGTGTCTGACTTGTCACTATTGCTTTTAGTACAATTATGACACTACTTTTGTAGACATCTGCAGAGTGGACCAAGGATGATGTTACGTGCCTTATTGATATGTACGAGGCCTAAAATCCCTCCTGGAAGAGCAGATCAGGATTGCCACCATGGAGAAATTTGCCAATTTGGCAACATAATTTAGATTGTGTAGATGTTCTCTTAACTTATCTGTTTATGTAAGTTTGATTGCAGGTGTAATGTGTCTGATTATGAGCGACTTGTTTTGTGGTGATATAAAATGTGTTTGGTGTCAAGTTTATTGAATGAAAGGTAGTTGCTAAGTTAGTATATTTGTCTGTTGGGAAGTTCTATAAGGAAAAGTTTTATGAGGCGTCGTCTTAATCTACTTCCTGCTTTCTTTCGTCTGCGCAGGAGTCTTCTTCGGGTTTTTGATGGACTTATTAAGCCTCGGAGTCCTCATCGGAGTCTACCTATTCTGTATGTTGTACACCCGTGTTTTTGCAATTTGAAATTAATTGACTTTACTGAACGCAAGCTACAAGCGGACCGAGGTGTTAGAGAAGGCCATATTGGCTTTGAACACCTTGCAAATCATTATTTTTCATGCGTGAAATCTTTTGGTAAATTTATTGAGTCGCAAGCAACCTCGGTCGCAGAGGAGCGTCAGAAATCGTGCTTAAAAAAATGATAGAGCATATGTATTTTATTTAAAATAATTTGAAATGTTTAAATTAGTTAAGGATATTTTATTTGACATGGATACATACATAAACGGCACGGTTGGGTCCTTAAGCATTAGAATTAAACTTTAAATGATAATTCAAAAAAATGTTAATTGGCATTATAAATTTCAATTCCGATTAAAATATTTTGAATTGGTATTGAACTGAAGTACTTCAAATTAAAAATTTTGAATTGGCATTGAAGTGAAAAAATGCCAATTCGTAATTCTGAATTGGCATTGCAGTGAATCAATTTCAATTCAAAATTCTGTAATTGACCAGGCACAATTGTTTTAAAGAGACCACAAAGTCGGATGCAGAAACGGCAAACAACCCAAATCGGGACAGATGACAAAAATGAAGTTTGCACGCTTGCAACAGAATTTGTCGTTGAAAGTTGCCTGCCTACCTTTCCAGCTGATCGCCGATTCAGGGCTTGGAAAATTTGCAGACGCTATGATCCAACTTGGAGCCAAGATTGGACCAAATGTGAAGGCTAAGACAATTTTACCTCGCCTACAACATTATCATGAAATGCTCGCCATTTATATGCCAAACATTTTCAGAGGGTAAAAATGAAATTGCGGTGCATAGTAACGGCAACATCGGATACAGCATCAGAACCGTTCCCATAATAATTCACTACGTTCACAAAGGACAAAGGATCAGTCGCCTTCTATCAGTGGAATCAATGGACGGTCCAGGATCAACAGGTATACATTTTAAATATTTTTCGATTCAAAATATTTACTTGACTATTTTTACAGCGAAAAATTTAAAAGAAACTGTTGCAAACTGCCTAATGGAATTCGATTTTAACATGAATTGGACCATATCTCTCTGATATGCATATCGGAGGCGAAGACATTTCGCCAATTAAATTGTACTTACTTTTATGACTTTCACAATATACAGAGTGCAGTGAGTCTCTGCGTGTGTTTTCTCTCAAAACCATAGAAGAACTAACATAGAAGCACAATCTGCTACGTCGACAACATTTCACTCAGATATTTGTCAGCTGATCGCTGTCATTTTGGCTCTTTGAGTTATTTTTTTACTCTCTGACTTTTTATACCCGTTACTCGTAGAGTAAAAGGGTATACTAAAGTCATGCAAATGTATGTAACAGGCAGAAGGAATCATTTCCGACCATATAAAGTATATATATTCTTGATCAGCATCAACAGCCGAGTCGATATAGCCATGTCCGTCTGTCCGTCTGTCGTGTCATGAACACCTAGATCTCAGAGACTAGAAGAGCTAGAGCAACCAAATTTGAAATGTAGACTCCTATTGTCTGCACGCAGATCAAGTTTATTTTCAATTTTTGCCACGCCCCCTCACGCCCCCGCAAATTGGAAAAAACGTTATATCTCCTACAGTTTTGATGATAGATGATTCGTACATTCTAGAGATATCTAGTACTCAAAATTTATCGATTTGCTGAAGGAATGATAAAGATCGGATGAACGATACTCAAGTTATGAGCAAAAACGGTCAGTTAACACCCACCACCCACCCCACCCATAACCATTGCATTGCGTTCAGACAGGTATCTAGTAGAGAGAGAGAGAGAGAGAGAGAGAGAGAGAGAGAGAGAGAGAGAGAGAGAGAGAGAGAGTGAGAGAGAGAGAGAGAGAGAGAGAGAGACTTAGAGAGCGCACTGCGTTGTGTGTTAACTGGCCGTTTGACTCGTAACCAAATTCGAGCTGCGACATTAAGGGTGCAGAGTATGTAATAGTCGGGCTTGACCGAATTTCTTTCTTGTTTATAACCGTTACTCGTTTTACTTTACCCCACTGAGTAACGGGTATACCAAAGTCGAGCACCGCCGACTTTAACTTAAGCTCTCGTTTTTATTAGGAAAGGTGATACGTTTTCAAAAGTTTTGTTGTCTGATCTGTTTATCGTGATGAATTTTGAGTCATTTATGTTGGATTTAGTAATTGACAAATGTCTATTAATATCTGGCGGATAATAAATAGCCGAGTTAAGAAATGTTGCATACTTTTCGGCTGACCCACCTCAGGCATACAGGAAGGCTATTAAACATTTGTTTCCATGAGTAACGGGTATATCGAAGTCGGTTAGAGCCGACTTCAACTTACGCTCTCGTTTTAAACTATGTCCGTCTCCCTCTAACCACCGTGTTTTCCTACAACGACAGTAATTTTGAGAAACAGATTTTGTTGTCTTTATAAAGTACCTACTTGTCACAATGGAGTTAACATCACTCAAATCAGAGAGGCGTTTCAAAGTGTGCTTCTATGTTAGTTCTTCTATGGCATCGGCCATGAAAAGAGTCAAAAAATAACTCAAAGAGCCAAAATGACAGCGATCAGCTTACAAATATCTGAGTGAAAAGTTTATACTACGTTTATACGTCAGCTATTTGCAAATAGAAATAATTTGTAAATAACTAACTCACTGTTTATACGCTAAATACCATATGTAAGTAAATGTATTTTTTAGTGCTGCCTGTTTGCCATCAAGCAGTTTCATGGCCTTATTTTCTTTCATTAGTCAAAGTAGTACCTTGGTATCCGCCTTGGTCCAATTGCAACACTTGTTTTCAGTTGTTATCTTAAACATTTTCCCTTTCTCCTTCGCCTGCAGTCGATATGAATGTCAATTACAATATAGCAGTGCTACCATATAGTTGGAAACAGCAAAATCAGTGAATAGAGTGGCAGCGCCTAGCACACTATTTGCAAATAAGTCAGTAATTGTTTTCGTGACTTAGCTATTTGCAAATAACAAACTAACTCAGTGTTTATACGCAATAATTTGTCACTCAAAAAATTGTTAGTTGCAAATAAACGTGGTATATGTTAAATTTTCTTTAACATTCATACTGTCAAAAATAAGAACCCTTGAGAGAGAGCAGGTATGGGGAATGCGTCACCTTGTTAGTAAATTCACCTTGCACCAGAGCCACACACGATGTCAGCCTACTTTGACATCTCACTCTAATATTGACGTTCAGGGACAACTCTAGCTAGTACATCTCTATCTTGTTTCACAACACTAGCCAATTAAAATTAAATCATCCGCGCAATATGACGTATCCCATCTCCGACACGGCCATTCTGACAAACTACACGTCCTCTTGTAGCCAAAAGAGTAACAACCATAATGTTTGGTACATAGTAACTTTATTAACTAAGCAATTGACCAAATTTATTATACTTCTTTCTATGTTCTTCAAAGGTTGGACTTACATTTTTGTTTACTTTTAATACAAACAATATTTCATCTTTAATAACTTTACCGTTTTTTTCGTTTTTAACTGTCATTTCTCTATTTCCGTCATGTCACTGGCCAGGCCCATCTACAAGCTTCGACACATCTGCTTCGACAACCGCACACTACAGTTTCGATGGCTTCTTTATTGTCTCTTTCAACAGCTTCATACTGTCTCTTTCAACAGCTTCATACTGTCTCTTTCAACAGCTTACGTGTCGTTATCAAGCTCGCTTGGCACCTGTCCATCTGGCAATCTTCTTAAGCTTTCGTGTTGATATTTGTAAAGTCTGTTACTATTTAAAGATTTTAGCATTTACCTATCACCCTCCAAAACCTCAGATACTAACAAGAAAGAAAGTCGGTCAAGCCCGACTATAACATACTCTGTACCCTTAACGTCGCAGCTCGCATTTGCTCACGAGTTATACTCGCTCATCTCTAAGTTTCACTCTCTCTCTCTCTTTCTCTCTCTCTCACTAAGATTGCCGTTCAATAGAATGCTGTGGTGATGGGTGGGGAGTGGTTGGTGTTCACTGGCCGTTTTTTGCTCATAACTTGAGTATCGTTCATCCGATCTTTATCATTCCTTCAGCAAATCGATAAATAATTTTGTTTACAAGGTATCTCTAGAAGGAACGAACGATCTATCTTCAAAACTGTAGGAGATATGACGTTTTTTCCAAATTGCAGGGGCGGGAGGGGGCGTGGCAAAAATTGAAAACAAACTTGATCTGCCTGCAAGTATAAGAAATATATGCCCCATACATGTCAAACCTCTATCTCTTACCATCTCTGAGATCTCTTCGTTCATACGGACGGACGGACGGACGGACAGACGGACAGACGGACATGGCTATATCGACTCGGCTGATCAAGAATATATATACTTTATAGGGTCGGAAACGATTCCTTCTCCCTGTTACATACTTTTGCACAAACTTAATATACTCTATGTACCTTCGGTACAGAGTATAAAAATGTGTCCTTTGAATTCCGGGTCTAGTTTAGTCTGATTTCTTTCGCTATTTCTAAGGAGTACATAGTCACCAACACTGTACTTGATCACCTTGGCTTTGTCTCTGTCAAATCTTTGTTTTTCAGCCTGCTCTCTTACTTTCGATATGTCAACTTCATTTTCGGACACATTTATGGGGATCAAAACCAATGGTCTAGCGACTTTGCCTATTAAAAGCTCTAAAGGACTCGATTTGGTTACACGATTGATTGTACAATTTAGAGCTAATTGCACTTCACCCAATGCATCCTGCCACGATCGATTGCTGGTCTCAACAGCGGTCAACAAATTTTTTAAGCTGCTCATGACTCGTTCGACCTGACCGTTAGCACGACTAGCACCAGTTGCAATTAAATGGACTTTTATTTTAACCTTAACCTTGCACCGGTGAAACTTCTACCATGGTCGGCCACCAGATGAGTTGGCACTCCAAATAAAGAGATCGATGATTTTAAAGCGCTAGCAGAGGTATTCGCATCCAGCGTGAAAGTATGGTCTGAACAATAATGTATTCTTTTCTATCACTCTTGCCACTCAGTTTTCCAGATATGTCTATGTGAACAGTATACCAAGGAATGTTTCCTTTCAAAATGGGATGAAGCTCAATCTGAGTTCTCCCTGACGAAGATTTTGATGCTCTACAAGTGATACAGTTGTCTACAATTTTGCGCACATTTTTCGCCGTACAGTCAAACCAATAGTGATCGTACACTTTGTCAAGCGTCTTTTCCCAACCTAAGTGCATAATGGAAGCATGTACTTGATTCATAACGGACCATCTAAACGCTCGAGGAATGACCGGCAGACATCGAGTCTTAGTGTTCCGTTGAATTTTTCGGTATAAGACGCCTGCTCTTAGCTCATAGGTCTTTTCTAAATCATCAGGGATATAATAATTGTTCAATTTTGTAACTATGTCCCCGATATCCGCATCTCGCCTTTGATCTGCGAGAATCCAGTTTTCTGCGATTTCTGTTAATTCGATTCGCTTTTCGATTACTTTATTCTGTATCAAGGCAACTGTAGGTGGAAGAGGATTTCTAGAAAATAAATCCACATGCGCCATACGTTTACCTTCTCAGTATTCAATATCGAAGTCGAACGATTGTAAAAATGACCACCAACGATATACTCTAGGTAGTAGCTTAATCTTATTTCTCGACGACTTTAAAGAATTGCAATCTGTGAATATTACGAACTTTCTGCCATGCAAGTAATGGCGAAAATACTTTACAGCATTAACAACGGCAAGTGTTTCCAACTCATAAGAGGTATACTTGGATTCACATTGACTAGTTGTCTTACTAAAGTACTCTACTAAGTAGGGTTCGTTTTCAACCCTGTGCAAAAGTATGGCTCCATAGCCTATAGCACTAGCATCAGTATGCAACTCGATCGGGAACTGAGGATCGAAAATTACTAAGACTGGTTTATTTGTAAGAATATAAATAACTTTCTAACGAATCTTCTCGTGCTCTGTTTCCCACAGCACTCGAACAGGAATAATCTTAGTCCAAAATTGTCAAACAAATATGTAAACATTTATGTGATTATATGAAAATATATCCCTCCAAACTTTAGCAATGTATACTTTTCGGGGCATTAATGTTAAATCAATCGATTTTCTGTTAACACACTTAAAAAAATACTAGATTGTCGAAGTGTACTTAGATATCCGCGAATAACTTCGTCAATCGGTATCCAAATTAAGTGGGACAACATTTCTTCAACGGAGAATTAAATGGGTTCTTATAATAAACTTTAAGGAAAAATCGCATGGAATAAAATAGTTAAACCAGTGGTGGTCAAAGTATAAATTTCAAAAAAAAAAGTTGAAAATGCCAGATCTGTAAGCCGCATTTCGCAGCCATCGCGTTATATCCGTCAAACCATTGATTAAAATATATTAGATTGCTCTCTTCGCTATCGGAATTAACAAGGTTATAAGCAAGCGCATGGACCGCTCGTTATATCCATTTAATTGAGGTAAAAAAGCAAAATACGGTTTTTGGACCATAACTTCTGCTTTTGGGGGTCCCCGGAAGCGGAAGCTATGGAAACTGGTTTTTGTTATGCATAAGCACCGCTTTTAAGCCTGAGTAAAAATATATTTTAAAACTTGAGTCTTTTTAATCAACATACATACTCACTTTTGCATGATCCATCAATAAATAGTCGCCAATCCTCTGGTTCGTGAGAATGATTTAAGCCGTAAAATAAATTATCTACGTTTGTGCAATACACCAATGTCTTTTCAGCTTTGTCCGTCCGTTTGTCTGTCTGTCCGTCTATCTGTCCGTCTGTCTGTCCGTCTGTCTGTCCGTCTGTCTGTCTGTCCGTCTGTTTCTACGCAAACTAGTCTCTCAGTTTTAAAACTGAGAAAAACTTTTTTGGTTTCAATGTTAGCGTCCTCAAGCTCTTCCATAATTAATAATATATGCTTTCAAAGAGATTTGCAAATTTTGGTTAAAATCGGATGACTATATCTTAGGGCCATAGGAACGATCGGTCGGAAAATGGGTCTTAAGCCCAATTTCTCAAAAGTTGCGGTTAGGTACCGGCCGGTCAAATTTGCCGGCCGGAATTACCAGAGGTTAAGTCTTTTGGTTTTCTCAACGAGACTTACCGGCAGGTTCACCCGATAACGATTAATTGATATCGCTGCAAAAGTGTGACCTGACACTGTCGACGAAACAGCTGTTTGTCTTGGCTTTTTTTAATGCTATTATTGTCGCTGGTAATTATTTGGCACTAAAATTAAATAAAATTGCTTGCGATGATGAATCAATGTCAAACACCGAAAAGACCGAGAGCGAAGAACTTTTCTGCGGCTGAGGAACATTTGCTTGTAGACTTTTTGAGTCAAACAAATGCATTTTGGAGAACAAAAAGAGGGATGCGGATACCTGGAAGCAGAAGGCCAGGGCTTGGAGATCAGTTTGCCGCCATGCAGGAGTTCATCGCCCTTGGAAAGACTTACGGGATTAGTACGAGAATTTAAAAAAACGATCGCGAAATAATTCGCAATTAAGAAGCGGGAGGCTTCTCGAACTGTGGCGGCACTCCCAGCACCGCTGGAGTCTTGTCTGTTTCCAAAAAATTCGTGGCATGATCCCAAGCTTAGCCACAAGATTGGAAAATGTGGTTGATAATGATGGTATGTTTTTATTTATGATATTTAAATTAGATTTAAAAATTTTTAATTGACTTCTTAAATTTTAGCAAAAATCAATCAGTCAGTGTCTGTTTGTGATGGCCAGTAATGCAATAGAGTGTGAATCTTGATTAACTGCACGGTTTGCCGAAGGAAGTCTGCCTCAACAGAAGTCGCCCGAAATGATAAGGAAGAAGCCACTTGCATAAGAGCGCAGCGCGACCATAAGTTTGCTCTCTGACCACAATCCACGATTCCTGTTAACAATCGAAATCATAATAAATTGAATGACAACTGAAGTCAAGGTTTTACCTGTTAAACCACAACCCTGTTGGGCATTGTGGTAATACCGTTCCTGGTGCTGGCCGTGCGTGTGGATAATATTTTCATTATGGTGCACACGTATCAGCGGTTAAATCACTATCGGTATACCACATCGCATGAGGCAATTTGTGGTGCCATTGGCCAGGTGGGCCCTTCGATTTTGTAGACGGCGGGCAGTGAGTTTGCCTGCTCTTACCGCCTGAATCTTCCATTTCCATTGCGTGAATGTAAGAAATTTGTTTATTTATAAAGATTTTGTTTTGGCAATTGACAAAGTAAACAATACAAATTTTGAACACAGCTGTTTGTCGATCGATAAAAATATCGATAATTCAATCGCAACTTGCCGGCAGGTTAAAATTTGACCCCATCGTGAGGCAGCGGTTATGAAACACGCAAATTCGGCTAACCTGCCGGTAAGTTTGACTAACCGGACATTGAGAAATTGGTAGTAAATTTTTTTTTTTTTTTCAATTTTATCGTTCTTAAACTTGGCGATTGTTAATTTGATATGTTTTCAAAAAGATTCGCGAAATTTGGTCGAAATTAGATGTTCATCTGACGGAAAATGGATTTTAGTTACAAAAGTTTTTGATTTTTATCTAAGGGTTCTTAAACTCTGTCATTTCAAAAACAGCTTTTGCAAGGGTATAAAAACTTCGGCACAGACGAAGTTAGATTGGCCTTCTCGTTTTGCTTACATTTGTTCAGCCCTGCAGAGCACGCAGAACAAATATACTCAAGAACGAAGCAACTGTTTAGCCATATGTCGACCTTAAAAATTAAATAAAACATTGCCATCGTGGATTTGTTTTCTTTGATTGTAAACCGATGTTTCTTATCTAGAAGCCAACCACAGATGAAACAAAACTCATTTTTTTTATCGCACATTATCAAGAATCTTTCTCTCTTGCATACTAGGTAGTTATTATATTGATAGTTTTCGCCCCGACTACTATTTTAACCTGTGCATGGAACATACGCTGGATGGTAAAATAAAAAAAAAGTCGATCCAGCCCGACTGTAATATTTTCATCCTGGCCCTATAGGATAACAGCACTCGAACAGGAATAATCTTAGTCCAAAATTGTCAATCGAATACGTAAACATTTAAGTAATTGTGTGATAATATGTAAAACTATATTTAAATTTCCCACCAAACTTTATCAATGTATACTTTTCGGGGCATCAATGTTAAATCAATCGATTTTCTGTTAACACACTTAAAAAAAATACTAGATTGTCGAAGTGTACTTAGATATCCGCGAATAACTTCATCAATCGGTATCCAAATTAATTGGGACAACATTTGTTCAACGGAGAATCAAATGGGTTCTCATAATGAACTTTAAGGGAAAACCGCATAGAATAAAATAGTTAAGCCAGTGGTGGTCAAAGTATAAATTTCCAAAAAAAAGTTTAATATGTCAGATCTGTAAGCCGCATTTCTCAGCCATCGCGTTAAATCATTCAAACCATTGATTAAAATATATTAGATTGCTCTCGTCGCAATCGGAATTGACAAGGTTATAAACTACTAGAGCGTAAGTTAAAGTCGGCTCTAACCGACTTCGATATACCCGTTACTCATGGAAACAAATATTTAATAGCCTTCCTGTGTGCCTGAGGTAAGACAGCCGAAAAGTATGCAACATTTTCTTAACTCGGCTATTTATCATCCGATGTTGATGAAAATTGGAGGGCTTTTAGATGTTGCGAATATAAACTTAAGTTTTAAATTTGAGATCGATATCTCAATTGTGGGAGTTATTCAACATTTTTTTTATTGTGGAGGCGGGGGTGGGCGTGCCAAAATTTTGAAATAAACTTGATCTGCGTGCAGACAATAGGAGTCTACATTTCAAATTTGGTTGCTCTAGCTCTTCTAGTCTCTGAGATCTAGGTGTTCATATAGACAGACGGACAGACGGACATGGCTAAATCGAGTCGGCTAATAATGCTGATCAAGAATATATATTCTTTATATGGTCGGAAATGATTCCTTCTGCCTGTTACATACATTTGCACGACTTTAGTATACCCTTTTACTCTAAGAGTAACGGGTATAATCAGACGGTCCATGCGCGCATTATATCTATTTAATTATGGTAAAAAGGCAAAAAGCGGTTTTTGGGCCATAACTTCAGATTTTAGCGGTCCCCAAGGAAAACCAAGTATGAGGAAGTGCTATACGCTACCTGCTCTACAGCGTACGCTATGTCATTACTCAGCTTATTTCGCACTGTAGCAGATTTCAGTTTGCCGCCCTGGGTACTCGCACCTAAAAGGCCCCAGAAAAAGTCGTACGACCGCATGGTAAATTCGGTTTTAAAGAGCATGGGATGAATACTCTTTGATCTTTTAGGCAGACCAAGATTATTTTTATAAGATATTTATAACATATTTATAGAAATCTAAATTTAAGCTTAAATGGTATAGCAAGAGATCAGTATTCTACATGGAGGAATTCTTACCTGTAAGTCTGATCCAGTCCTATGTGGTTTTCATTAATGGTCTCAATAATTATTTTTTTTATATATTTATGAGACTGAAAAAGCTGCACCATCCGTAAAGTTTTTATATAATAACTATCTTAGCTTTTCTGATTTTCTATAATCAGGCCAACAGCCATGTTGATCCAGCCGTCTCGATGTAAAATTCTAATCCAGTATTGTGCACTGATTTCACAACTGTTCTCGGTATGGCACTATTAGGTCTTGTTTTCAAGATATGGCGAAAAATCTGAATTTATGAGTCTTATACTGCAGATATCATATCAATGAAGGCAAAAACATCATACGAGCAGCATCAGCAATCCCGTAGGTTAGAGCTGCAAAACTATCGATGGTGACGCTGTTCGATTTTTTCGATAGTTTTTAGACAAAAAGTCGATATTATCGATAATATCGCTTTCTTCACATGCAATTAAATGAATGAAAAACAGAGAATAAACATACGTAAATTACAACAAAGTCCATTTTTTAAACAAAAACTTAAAAGTAGAATGCATAATAACTTAAATTAAATAATAATTTCACACATTAATTAATTAGAGCTAACAGATTCAAAAATTTTTTATTTGTAGTATGAACTGAACGATTTTCTTTCATAAATGAGTGAGAACTTTAGACTCAATTTTTTTTTGTAAGAATAATATAAACTTAAATGATGGCGTCTTTTCATAAATTATTGAGATCTATTAAATTCAAATTTTTGTTAATAAATAACAGAATGACCACAATTTTGTCTTTTAAGGAAGCCCGTCTATCACTTGTAATCCTTCCAGCTTTGCTGAACTTTCTTTCAGATTCTGTTGATGTGGCAAACGTGTAGCACACGATTTAAAAGGAGTATCGGTTGGGAAGCACTGAAACTAAATTTATATAAATACACATATTCAGGGAAGCCACAGAAATCACTTCCGCTCTAAATTCGCGTCAGTCTCTGCAACTCACCAAATCGCTAGTATTTCAGTGGTGCCACCTTTTGACATTTGAATTTCGAAATTAGTCGAATTAAGTTTTAAAGTGTATAAAATAGCGATTTTTGTGCTATAATAAAGCTTTAAAAATTAGATTGATTAGCAATAACTTTTGCCTTGATCATTTGCTTATCTATTTTGCAATTTGTAAATCGATTTCTGCCAGTTTGAGTTCAAACGAGAGCGTAAGTTAAAGTCGGCTCTAACCGACTTCGATATACCCGTTACTCATGGAAACAAGTGTTTAATAGCCTTCCTATGTGCCTGAAGTGGGTCCGCCGAAAAGTATGCAACATTTTTTTAACTCGGCTATTTATCATCCGATCTTGATGAAATTTTCAGGCCTTATAGATGTTGCGAATATAAATTTTGAGATCGATATCTCAAAAATTGTTGGATTTATTCAACATTTTTAATTGTGGGGGCGGGGGTGGGCGTGGCAAAAATTTGAAATAAACTTGATCTGCGTGCAGACAATAGGAGTCTACATTTCAAAATTGGTTTCTCTAGCTCTTCTAGTCTCTGAGATCTAGGTGTTCATACAGACAGACGGACGGACGGACGGACGGACGGACGGACAGACGGACAGACGGACATAGCTATATCGACTCGGCTGTTGATGCTGATCAAGAATATATATACTTTATATGGTCGGAAATGATTCCTTCTCCCTGTTACATACATTTGCACGACTTTAGTATACCCTTTTACTCTACGAGTAACGGGTATAAAAAGTGGCAACGCTAAAATCTAAATAATGACGAGAAGCCGCTCAAAAGTTAGTAAATTTTATTATTCTTTTAAATTGTTTCTAATTTCAATAAATTACAATAGGGAAAGCATCGACCAGATGTCAAAATTTTCTTGGCTTTTATGAAGGAGCATAAGGCCTTAGTCCGCAATTTCACAAAGGGCATCAGTTGGCTGCAGCCTGGAACAAACTGACCATGAATTTGGCCAACCTTTCCTCCGATGGATTCAATGAAATAAAGCTTGGCCCATGGTTCTTTTCAAGCAGCGTACGTATATCGTTTTGTTTATTTTTTCGTTTGCCGTACTCGTGTTACCATACAGCAGCTAGAGTTGCAAGGTTTTATTTTTAATTTGGCGGGCGACAAATTACAATTTTTAATGTTTGAATTAAAAAGAATTCAACTCCGTTGAAGAAAATTAAGATTATTTTGTTTAAAAAAGATCTAACCAAATACTTTACACTAAAAAAATATTAATAAAATCGCATGAAAGGCTTACTCTAATTTGCCCTTGCGGGCTGTCTACCCTACTCAGTCAACTTCGAAAGGGTTTGTGTACAAGCTTAAAAAATGAAATCACTCGAAGTTCTGTGGCATGGCGACAATTTTTCGCGCGATTTGACAAATTGCTAGAACCCAAATCGCTAGTGAATTCTGTGACACCGCTGATTATCTTATCTTTCATGTTCCATGAATGTGTGATCTCCAATATTGACACATGTTAATGATGGCATCTGATCTGTTGTTCCTAGTCTTTGTAGCTGTCCATGAACTGGAACAGCGGTTTAAAGGAAGCGACTTTTCAAATGGTGTTAGCGGCTCTGTATCAAGGGTTCCCTGTTGTGATGATTTGTTAAGTAGAGCCCATCATTATCCAAAAATTTTGAGGCATGCGCGTAATTGCTCGTAGATCTAAACCAGAGTTCCCCAGCGATAGCTCCTGGGGCACGAACATACTCGCCAATTCACACTGAATGCTTGCCGAATTCATGCATCACTGTGTGTTAGAGAGAGACGCAGTCACTTTTTCGCGCTCTCTACTTGGAGAACCCTGATCTAAACCAGGGGCCGGCAAAACATACATGCTCATTTTGGCGTTACGTGTGTGTGTTAAGCCAAGCGAGAGTGCGCTCACTTAGCACATCATTGTTGTTGCAAAAGAAAGCAGCATAAGCTCGTATACTGTCGGTGTGTCGACGTCGCTGCCGCAGAGCGCTGGCTTATACACTTCAGATAGGCAGGCGCCGGACTCTGATCTTAACCCTTCTCTCTTAAATCTGAGGTCCCAAATTGGGAAAGTTGGGAATGGTGCGCTCCTTATACACTAGAAGTTTTCTTTATCGCTCCAGTTAGGGAAAAGACTGCATCCTGACCCTCAGCAGTATTAATAGCTCTGGTAATGCCGTTCAAATTGTAGAACAGACCACAGACTGCAGGTATTATTAATGAAACTGTTGTTGATGCTGATGATGAGCACTGAGTTTTAGAACCGCCAACACCAGTAAATCTTTATAATTTTTCATCATATTTCGTATAATATATTTAATTTCCTTACCCAAGTCTAAAAACCGATCTGCATTCTCAACGCTAGCGAAAAATGCCAAAGAATGGTAAAAGGCCAGCCACTATAGATAGTGAAAAATTACCATCGATAGTGTGACACAAACCCAGTTATTCGATATATCGATAGTACTATCGATTTTTTTGTAGCTCTACCGTAGGTGTTCAAATTGGCCTTTGAAGAGAAATTTTCCTTAGTTTATGGCAAAGTTTACATTTTAATCTAAACCATTTCTAGTCGTCATGTAAAAGACAGAGATGTTGACGAATTTTTGTTATAACCACTTTAGCCTAAAGGCTCTCATTTTTTTTTACAAATTATGTTGCATTATAGCTGGATGGCCAAAAGTAAGATCCGGTTCATCCCGGAAAAATGAACTAAAATTTATGGCAAGACAACTAGATTCATACACTAAGGGCCGATATCTCTCCTTCCAGATAGCTGCTATGTGTCAGATAAGCTCACAACTTACTCTGCTATATGTTAGTTTATGTGTCCCAAGAGTCCCAAGACCTTATTTAATAAATATTGGAGCTTCGTTCTGAAACCTATAATTATTGGAATATAATATGTTTAGAAGAATTCTCCGCCACAAATGATGCAGCTGCGGGTATCGAAATGCTTTTTGTTAGTCAAATCCCATAAAATGGATTGAGACTCGACCGCTTTGATTAACGCCGCTTGTTCGTCCTCCGTAAAGTTCTCCAAATGAGTTTTATATGATTTTTTTGTTTATTTTTCATCCATTTTTTTAATTGCGGTCACGAAATCTGACAATTATTAAACAAGTTTCATAATTTGCTGACCCCTTCGACCATTTATCAGCTGTTTTCAAAAAAACGAGTTGGCAGGTCCACGAAAATTGTCATAGCGAATTGTTGGTTGCTCCGTACTCGCTCTGACAATGCGCTCTGAGAATTTTCGTGAGCGGATTTCCTGAGCTATGTAATTAGATGGGCTCCACAAAAATTGTCAGCGTCTCCGTACCACGCTTAATATAAGAACTAGTTAATAAAATATTTCAGTACGCGCAAGAAGCGAAACACCGCCCCTAAGTTCATGTTAATAAAATTCAAGTCGCGCGCGCTCTTTTTAACTTAGACTGCGCGCGCCCACAAACGATAGGCAGCCAGCTGATTGCACCCTCCATTGTTATCGAAATCGTCCGCGCTGTCACTGGCGACTGCGCCACCAGCCTATAAAACACACGCACCAGCGCCAAATTAGTCACATAGTGACCGGCTGTATCCGGGTGAACACCTTGGGTAAGATGGACTGTTCTCTTTTTTTCAGATGCAGTAATCCCCGGTCAAAGGGCTCAACTGTGCCATTTTCAACCGGCATCTGTGTCTGCACCGTCGCTTGCCCGTCCCAGCTTCCACCGTGCGACTTTCAATTGGTGGCTGGATGAGCCACAGGGAGTGCGATTTTCAATCGGCCCCTGGCCTGGTCCAACTAGATCGACACACTGCATCCGGCGAGGCACAGCCACGGCACACGCGGGTATGCACGTTCCAACAAAGCACCGCTTGGAACGACTCTCGGTCACTGGGGTGGCAAGATACAGCTTTTTCATTAGAACAAGCTGCGAAGTAAAGTCTATTAAATTAAAATCTTAATTTTGTTTTTTTACTTTTAATATTTACCCATTCTTGTGGTATTAAATTTAATAAAGTTGATTGGACCGTATGATTTGTTTTGCATTTTGAGTATTATTTATATTCTCAGAAATATAACCCAGCAAGAAATCTAACTGGTAAATACTTGTCGGTTAAAGCCGGGTATACAGCACCGCGGAAACTAAAAATTCCTGGCAAACTTCATATTAAAAAAACTGTGACAGGAATTTTTAGTTTACCTTTTCGTTCCTTAAGTATCCAGCAACATGAACGAAACCCACAGTTTCTTATCGATAGTTGGCCTATCGAAGCGCGTATGGATCGAGAGAACAGCTGATACACAGAACAGGAATATGTTGATTACAATTATTTTGAAACAAGTGAGAGATGGGGTTAAAAAATGTGCGCAAAACCAAAAAACGAGTGGGAAATTTCCAACATCTCTGCGGAACAGTCTGAGATACCATGGCAGTAAGCTTGTCAAAAGTGGCAGCGCAAGAGGCATTGACTTATGTCAGCCTAGAGTAAGTGAAAATGTCGACATATGGCTTTTCTGCCTATTATGCAGTCATCGGTTTATTCCTATTTAAGTACTATTTACCTGTTTATTATAACAGTAATAAATGAAAACTTCTTTTGCAGCAATAAAAGGTTTCAAAAAGACGTAATATGGAGGAACCGACCGGAGATGATGGCATCACTAATTTGCTTGGCGAGTACTTAGAAAATAAAAAGACTAGATCGATAATCCCGTTTTGGGATGAGTTGCTAAGTAAGCTACCAGTCGATATAGCAACCGCAACTGAGGTGGAGATAACTAATTTGTTGCTTTTGAAGGTGCATGCCAAGCAATAGCTCGTCACAAATAAAAAAATACTTGTCCCATGCCAACATTTTATAATAAATAATTGATAATAGAATTCTTTTTTATTGGCGCACACCTCCAAATTCATTTTGCCCAGGTACTAAGCCTGCTGTAGAGTAGAAAAATCCTTTATATTATTTCTAATAAATTTAGGGTAATCCTGTAGCCGACTATGGAAGGTTTTAGCATCGGTGTCTGCTGTGCTTTCTATAAATAGGCGTTCAACCGTAGCGCCATATTCTCTTGGGCATAATCGCGTCATTTAATTGTGCAGATAGCAGCATGCTGAAGGTATATCTTGCCCTCTTTCTGGGCCACACCGCAAAGTGTTTTCAACAGACATCCATTTATTTCTTAGAATGCCGAATGCATTCTCAATACAACGACGAGCACGACTTAACCGGTAGTTCAAAATCTTTTCTGCTGTGGATAGGTTTCTAGACCCATATGGTTTCATTATGCGCTTGTGCAGCGGGAATGCATCATCCGCAACAAAATAGAATGGAGTGCGTACTCCCTGCAGCATGCTATCCTCCGGAAATGTGAATTGCTTTTCCAAGCGGACAATGTGGAAAGTCATTCATTTCCCCCTCACTCCCGTAAGCATCAACATCAATGTACGTAAACCAATATGAAGCGTAACATACCGCCAAAAGCACAATTGAGTGAAAACTTTATAGAAGCAAGGAAAGTTGCCTCAGTTAATTGACTTACTTTGTAATTGTAAAACGCGCTACCGCTTTTGGGTGGTGTCTTGATCGCAACGTACTTTCCGTCAATAGCATCAATGCTGTATGGGAAATTCCATTGTTCCATTAAATCTGTTGACCACTTCAGCTTATTATTGCAGTTCCATTTTGAAAACTCTCCGTGCAGCGCATTGCAGATAGAAGATAACAATTTAATAAGTACATAAGTTTTATGAATGCAATGGACTTACTCACTGCTCACTACATGTTTTTTGCAACTTGGCAACCCTCAACAGATCTTAAAATTGCTAAATATCAAAATACATTAAAATTCACTCTGCAAGGATATAAAGAACTGGCCAGCCAAATGGTCACAGTAACCCTCAACTAGCATTGTTCAATGCGAAAATGAAATTAATGTATGAAAATTATTTAATACCTACATTTATTTACTTAAATAATACGAGCTGCAAGGTTATATAAAATTCGGCGGAGCTGAAGCTATCTTTCCTCTATTGTTTTCTATTCATTTCTAGTTAAATAAGACCAAAACTTTATTCAAGTTTCATAATACTGATTTTAAATTTGGTTTTTTACTAGATTTAAGATTTTTTGTACTCAGTTTGAGTAAAACGTACTTAATTCAAGTATTTTTTTTTGAGATTGCCACTACTAAATTCGATCTCGTTTTATCTTAATTTTAGTACGACTTTTTTCTCTCTGAGTAACTTCAGGTACTTGACTTTGAACAAACCGTTTATTTAATTCATTAACGTCGGTATCACATTTGCTTGGAGATCGTTGTTTTCCAATGCCAAGCCCATTTATCTCCTTCCATGACTGACTAGGCGTAATTGCACTGTTAAATTTATTATCATTTTTTATCATTTTGTTGACGTTCGTCCTCAATTCCTTAATGAATGTATAATGATAAGCAGTCTTGTACCTCTTTCATTTATTGTACGCTTGATCACGTGATACGGTTGCTCGTTTAATTTCAGCACTGAGCCATGGGTTTCCCCTTGGCCGAATGAGTTTACTTTTTAAAGGTACAAACGTGTTGTATAGGTTGGTGATGTTTAACTGTAGATGCTCAACTTGCGCGTCCACAGTGGATAGAAGAAATAAACTGTCCCAGTCACATTTATGTTGTTCGGTATTTAGTAGGCCATAGTCAATGTTTTTGAAGTCTCTATACATAATAGGGTAGTCAGTATAGTCAAGAGAAATATAATATTATAAGTAAGAAATATAAGGTCATGTTTTGAGATGGCAAGTACAGAAATTTGATTAAGGGGTTACATGGGTTTCGTCGGGTAAAAAAGGGCCTATTTTCAATATTTTTTTTTCTATGTAAAAAATCATTTATTTAATTCAAACTTTTTTCTGTCTTATAAATACATATTTAAAGAATAAGTTCTGAAATTTAAAAAAAAAAAAAATTAAAACTCCTCCATTGTGACGTCATTTCCGGTGATCCCTCGAAAAAAGGTGCGTCCGCGTTGTCAGCATAACTCCTGATAGGATCATCTAAAATGAAAAAACAAAAATAAGTGTTTTAGTTAAGACCATAAAATCGTGCTTGAACGAAAGAAAGAAAAAAAAAAGAAAAATTTGAATTTTGGCAGACTTTTTCCAAAAAAATGAAAATTTTGGTCAAATTTGCTTGACATTTTGTTTTTTTTTTAAATCGTTGTAATTGAAAAAAAAAAAATCCTTCGTCCAAGCACGAGTAAATTGTATCTCGAACACCTGTGTAAAATTTCATCAAGATCGGTCGGAACATTTGACAACCGACTTTGAAAACACTGTTCCGAGAAAAACGCGTTTAAAGTTATGAGTAACAATAAAAGTAGAAAAAAAATGTTTTTTGTAATTTACAGTAAATCGTCGATTCCTGGGCCATAAAGTAAAGATCCTGCAGCAGTTGCAATGTCCAGGGCACCATATACACTAAGAAAAAACTAGAACGAATAATATGAGTACGAACGCTCTTGAAAAACAAATTAGTCGTTCTTGAATTTTCAAGAATTTCGCTCTTGGAATCGAGATAAATTCGTTCTAAACGTTCTCAATTTGGTTTTTTATAGGCAAGGGGGTGAGGGCAACTTAACTTTGAGATAATAGCGTTGGAGTCGCTCTCGCAGAGAGTGAGAGCGCATGCGCAGTTTGTTGTTGAGAGAATAGTGTTGGACTCGCTCTCGCAGAGAGTGAGAGCGCATGAGCAGTTTGTTGTTGTGCGATGCGTACGAAAGGCAACTGAGTTTATTTATAAGTGTGATTTCGTCGCGTCTTTTAGCTTACGGAAGATAGCTGAGCTCGTTAAGCTGCTCGTCGCCTGTGTGTGTTTCAGTCTTTCGAGGTACCGTGTTCAAGTCCCAGAAAAGTAAGAAAAAAAAAATATATCTATGTGGTTATCACAAAATCAATCACAGTTTAAAACAAAGTTTGGTGGGTGGAGGTTGGGGTTGGTTTGGGTGATAATGGTAAGTGGGTCGGGTCGGGTCGGGTAGTGTCTCTACCACACACCCCACCCCAAATATTCGTTTTAATTTTTTTATTTTGAGAATTATTCGTTCTTGGATCAAGTACTGAAACTCTTGAATCAAAAATTATTCATACTTGGATCAAGAGCTGAAACTCTTGAATCAGGAATGTCGGGATCAAAAATTCAGTCTTGAATCAAGAATTTCGCTCTTGGATTAAGAATTTTCACTCTTACCGTACTTTTGAGAACGAATGCTCTTGATTCAAGAGTGAAATTCTCTATTTTTTCTCTGAGTGTAGTGATGAAAAACCACGTTTCTTCCAGGTACCGTCACCGGAAACACTCACATCAGTCGTATCTTGTAAATCCTTTTCAATATTTGTAAATTGTTTTTCTTCTGCAGCAGCAGATGAGAATAGAGTCTGAGTAACTGTCTCAATACACTCATGTATTTTATCAATATAAAAATCGTATGTAGACTGGTCTAAAAATGAACTGCTTATTTCCATCAAACCGCAGAATTTCTTGCATCCGGCGAGCCCTAAGCCCAATATTCTCATAACAAAAATGAACCGGCGATTTAGTTTATACATTCTTCCGATTTTTTGACAAGATAAAATATATTTTGGATCACTTCGTTCACATTCTACTACGATTTTATATCCCAGACCAATTTTCGAACATTGCTTAAACTGTACTTTACCATTACACAATTGATTTTCATCTTCATTGTCAATAATGTTAGAACACCGCACAAACGATGAAGGAGTTGAGAAAACCAAGGCAAAATCTATGATTAAATATTGGAGCGTGTCCTCCTCTGGCACGTGCTCTTTATCATAGCCTTGTAATTTTTTTGCTGAGGTGCTCGTGAAGGAACTATCAGTTTCCGGATCTTTAGGATTAAAGGACTGTTTCATTTTTCTCGGTGTATCTTTTCTACGAGCTCCAAGGGTTAACTGTTTTCTTGAAATTTTATACATTGTTTATCACCTTCACAAATGAGACTAGATAACCACAAATAATACCACGTTTTTAATAAATTATATGATAGAAACTTGGGATAACCTCAACTATACCTGAGGCGCGCTGACCCTTCTATACCTGACTTGGAGCGCACACCTTCCAAAGGCTGTATCTCCGTAACTATTATTCGGATCGATTTTAAAAATTTAGGATAATATTCTTGAGATGTTGTAGAAATTAATAAGCCATAAAAAAATCGATTTTTTGAACCCGCGAAACCCATGTAACCCCTTAAATAAAAGAGTATTATTTGTTTGGTTCACAAAGAACACATCCAAGAGAGTATTGGGATTTCCCGAGTAATGAGTCGGTGTACTAAAATTTACAAGATGCAAGTCAAGAGCTTCCATGCTACATTTCAAATGGTTTTCTGTTAGGACGTCACTATTTAAGTCTCCAGAAATTATAATATCGCTAGCATATAACCCGTCGCGCTTCGCTGCGTCGCCATCAGTATAGTGAATCGTTACCGTTATCGTTATCGTAACCGCCCCATTTCACTTTATTTCGTATTCTATTCTTACAAACCGAGTTTCAAGCCAATCAAATGAAAAGTAATTATTTGCCTACAGAATTTTCCGGGAATTTTCACGTCCGGGGATTTCCGACATTGGAAAATAACATTTTAAATTATTTCGTATTCCATCCTTACAAACCGAGTTTCAAACCAATCGGATGAAAAATAACTTTTTGCATACAGAATTTTCCGGGAATTTTCACACCCTGTGGGCGGATTTTCCGACATTGGAAAATCACATTTCAAATTATTTCGTATTCTAACCTTACAATCCGAGTTTCAAGCCAATCGGATGAAAAATAGTTTTTTGCATGTAGAATTTTGCGGCCATTTTCCTCCTGGGCGGATTTTCCAAAATCGGGAAAACACGTGTCGAATTATTTCGCGTAATACGCTTACAAAAAAAATTTCATGTCAATCGGATGGAAAACAAAATTTTTCCCATACAAACTTTTCCGACGCTTTTCCGGCTTTTCCCGTTGGAATTTTCCAAAACCCCGTCTTAGTACGCACTTTCACCACTAATGGAAATTCCGGTCCAAATTTCAGCCTTCTATCTCATACCGTTTGCGCTCTGCGTTGATTGCCATTCAGTGAATCAGGACAAACTGTTTTTATATAGAGGAAAAGTAGATTATATTGAACACCAACCAATCGGATGAAAAATAACTTTTTGCCTACAGAATTTTCCGGGAATTTTCACTCCTGTGGGGCGGATTTTCCGACATTGGAAAATCACATTTCAAATTATTTCGTATTCTATCCTTACAAACCGAGTTTTAAACCAATCGGATGAAAAATAATCTTTTGCCTACATTTTCCTTACAAACCGAGTTTCAACTCAATCCTGGGCGGATTTTCCAAAATCGGGAAAACACGTGTTGAATTATTTCGCGTACTATGCTTACAAACCAAGGACCAAACCAGGACCGAAATTCCGGTCCAAATTTCAGCCTTCTATCTCATACCGTTTGCGCTCTGCGTTGATTGCCAATCAGTGAATCAGTGAATCAGGACAAACTGTTTTTATATAGAGGAAAAGTAGATTATATTGAACAGACAGAAATAAGCGATATTAATTCTGAATATTCTACATTTCGATTTGGGCGATATATACAGCCGATTAAATTTTTTGCCTCATTCTTGGTGCCACAAATCTCTAGAAAAATATATTCTATTGCATTTCCAGCGTCCTGCTTGCATATAATTCAGTTTTAAGTTTGCTTTTTACGAATATTGCAACACCCCCGGCATGGCCCTGACGGTCTGAACGAAACATAGAATACCCTTCACATGAGACTAAAACATCACACATATCAGAGACAAACCAAGTTTCAGACACACATATTACATCTACATCAGAACTAACAAATAAATGTCCAAATTCATATATTTTCTTCGTCAAACTTTAAGCTATAATATGACATACTTTTTAGCCTTCCTGTTGCTTGCATAATATCCTAATCAGTGCATGACTGTTCGCCTATCTATTAATTAAATTATTTTGCATTTAATGTGAAAATTCAAACCTAACATTAGATGCGCACCTAACATTTCCCAGCAAACAATTGAGCGATTGTTTAATCGCCAATCGCCAAAAAGAGTCTTCTGAGAGTCGCGGTGAAGATTATCGGCAGATTTAATCTTCTAGCAATCTTCCCCGCGACTCCCAGAAGATCGTTTAGTCGGCGATCGCGGAAGAGGGTCTTCTGGGAGTCGCGGGGAAGATTGCTAGAAGATTAAATCATTTAGCTATCTTCTGAGAGTCGCGGGGGAGGTTTCCAGAAGATTCAATCTCCCTGTCGATCGTTTGGCGGTAATCAGCTTATCTCGAAAAAGAGGGAATGAAGGAATAACCTAAATAACGGGACCGCTTAACTTTCTGAGACAAGCATCAAAGAGAGCAATTTTACAATAACAAATACATTGTCTCGAAAGCGCGTGAGTAGCTTAAGTAACGGAACCGAGCAACTTTCAGAGACTAGAGTCAAAAAGTGAAGTTTTACAAAAACAATTTACATTGCTTATGAGCAAATGAGAGCTAAATTTTCTTGTAAAGCTGCTTGGGTCCCGCAGTAATAATTTGATTTGTCAACTGTGCGGACGAGTGAAGGAGTTTTAAGACTATTTATATATTGGTTTGCTTTGTTAATATTTAAAACTAAACAATTCTTCAACACAAAAATTCTATTAAAATGAGTTCGACATCAATTGCCATTAAATGCAGAAGCAAGCGCGAAGCTGCTAGGATTTTGAGTCACATATATTTAAGTACTCCAAAGTTCCAAAAAGTTGGAGAAACTGAAGATAATGAAACAACTAATGCAATTGTGTCAACAAATATTTTCACGAATGAAGACTTTATTATGGAAGATGAAAATAATGGTTAACTGAACTAAGCACTGAAAGTGATGGAAATGGAAGTGATTGTGATTTACTTAGTTTCAATCATCAGTTAAGGAAATGGGCAAATAATCATAATATTTGCAATAGTGCGTTAAATGAATTGCTAAGCATTTTGAAGGAGCATAATATAAATGTTCCAAAAGACTGCCGAACATTAAAATAAACTCCAACGGATGCCGTTATTTCAAAAATGGGGGATGGTTTCTACACACATTACGGAGTTAAAGACGCCTTTTCTAATAGAAAATCAATACGAGCAACAAGTTATTCAGCTTGATTTTAATACTGATGGCTTACCGTTATGTAAAAGCTCGGATAAACAAGTCTGGCCAATTTTGTGTAATGTTCCGCGATTTGAAACAGTATTGTTGATTGGTATTTACGAAGGCTACAGTAAACCAAAAAGTTCCGACGAATTCCTATCTGAATTTACAAAAGAAATGATCCAGCTACTGTAAGACGGTGTTTCATTTGAGGGCAAGGTCTATCAGATCAAAATCAGATGCTTTGTAATGGATGCACCAGCGCGATCCTTTGTATTAGGAATAAAAGGGCATACCGGTTATTACTCCTGTACACAGAACAAAAGGGGAAACCTTTTGCCTTCCATCTTGGCATATGTGCTATGGAAACTCTTGCAGGTTGAAAGATGGAAAGCAACCGAACTGCTAAATTTTCTATTATATTTTGGGCCATTTCTTTTACAAAACATATTGTCCAAAGACGTTCACTTTTTCAAATTATCCGTTGCAATCAGAATTTTGGTGGACGAAAAAAATTGCAAAATTTATAATAATTTGGCGAAGAACCTGTTTCAAAGTTTTGCGGCACAAATATCTACTTTGTACAACAAAGCCTATTTAACATGCAACTTTAATTATTTGTTGCTTATACATGAGGACGCTGAAACCTATGATGGCTTGGATAATATAAGCGCTTTTAGATTTGAAAACTACCTTCAAAAGTTAAAAAAACAAATCAAAAAATCTATCCATGTTGCAGCTCAAGTCTTTAACAGGCTTGTAGAAAACAGTTCCTTATTAAAACGCAGCAAAACACAAAAGCATTGAATTTAGTCGAAAGAAAAAGGTGCAGACGGTTACACATATGTAAAAACTAAGGCTTTAATTTTCTATTACCGAACCAAATAACTTTTGCTTTCTTGGAAAATAAATCCATTGATTTATTGCGCTTTATTTCTGTTTTTTTTATTAATTAGTTGGACAAACAATGGATTCAAACTGTACTCAAAACAACGAAGTACTTATCGATACTACATTGCTACAAAAATTGACAGAGGAAATAATATGTTTAAAGAACGAAGTACAGGAACTAAAAAAGGGAATAACAAAAATTCTGAAGAGCAGACGTCGTGCCTACCTAGATTACCTGTGAACGATTTGATGGAACTCAACAATTTGGTCGAAATTCTACTGTCGGACGATCCTACGAAAACTCATATGGTTAGTCAATCTATATCAAATTGTCTTAAAAAGGAATTGCTGTAATTTATATTTCGTATTTCAGAAGTCCCACATTCATTAGCTTGGTGGCCGCGATGTGCCTTCTTTTACAAGAAACGCTTTAAAAGCCGTGTTATCCGATGAGTTAGCGGTAAATTTGACATGGCGTGGAACAAATGCGAAGCCCAGTATTCAACAATTCAAACTCTTTTCATTAATAAAAGGTTATGTTTACTTTCAGGGCTGCAAACCTTCTAAAAGACTGGATGGGCTCACTCCGAGATTCGAACCCGCGAAACTATTTGGGTTCGGGTTCTCGTTCGATCAGGAGTCACCGACTTCGGAGCAGTTCGACTTCTAGCCGGTTTGCAGCCCTGGTTATATTATTTTTCATGTATTTATATAATAAACTTCTTTTTATTTTTCAGATGTTGGCCATAAGAAATTTTCCAACGCTACTGACATATTGTTTATATATATTATTAAAAAAAAGTTTTCTTAGTTTTGTAAGTTTTCATTTCATCTTTCCAGAGTTATTGCTATATACTTAAAATATGTGTAAATTTATGAATAATTCATTTTCTTTATAATTATCCGATGCTCACATTATGTAGAATCAGACAGAAACAAAGTTGACTTTAATCATAAGTTTAATAATTAAATTCATTAAAAAAAAATTATATATAAAAAAGCGTAGTAGTTAGGTGACTCTTCTTCAACTCTTCTGGGCGATTGAATTGCGACTCTTTCAATTGAGTCTTTCGCGACCCTTCTGGGAGACTCTTATGCGACTCTTTAAAAAGGTTCTCTTGCGACACTTCCAGAAGACTGTTCCGCGACTCTTCTGGAAGTGTCGCTGAAGTGGCTTACTTTCTCCCAACAGACGATCAGAAAACGATCAGAATGCGATATCGCGGGCTATTAAATTGAACTTCTTGGCAACTCGCCTGCGACTCTTCGGCGACTAAAAATGTTTGCTGGGATAAGACAAATTCAGTAAAACACACACCAGAGAACTGCAGCGAGCTCACACATGAATGATCAAACACCCATGCTTCATATGCGGTACGACTAAACTTAAAGCTCAAAGCTCGTTGACCATTTGCTTGTAGCATACACAAAACAAACAAGTGTGAAGGTCGGTCAAGCCCGACTATTACATACTCTGTACGAGTTCATTTGCCCCCAACTGTAATGTTATAATACATTCAAGGAGTCACGCGCTTATCGTGCAATATTTTTATTATACGCTCATCTCTAAGGTTCTCTCTCTCTCTCTCTCTCTCTCCCGAAGAGTGTGTTTTTGGTTGAATACAGCGGTGGTTGGCTGGGTGGGTGGGGGTGTTGGTTATCTTTTTTTGCTCATAACTTGTATATCTTTCATCCGATCTTTATCATTCCTCTAGCAAATCGATAAATAATTTTGATTACTAGATATCTCCAGAAGGAATGAACAATCTATCATAAAAACTGTGGGAGATATGACGTTTTTTCCAAATTACGGGGCCGGGAGGGGCGTGGAAAAAATTGAAAATAAACTTGATCTGCCTGCAAGTAAAAGAAATATATGTCCCATACATGTCAAACCTCTATCTCTTACCATCTCTGAGATCTGAGATACAGACTGACGGACAGACGGACAGACAGACAGACAGACGGACATGGCTATATCGACTCGGCTGTTGATGCTGATCAAGAATATATATACTTTATAGGGTCGGAAACGATTCCTTCTCCCTGTTACATACTTTTGCACAAACTTAATATACTCTGTGTACCTTTGGTACAGAGTATAAAAATTCAAATGTGATCGGGTATTGGCGAGCTCGAGTACTGCATAGTAGAAATACCCGAGACGACTCGTACCTTCGGCTACAAGTCACCGCAAGTACTTGTTGCCGAAATCAATGATTTGCTGCCGGCTGTTAGAAGCAAATCTCTTTTCCCCTTGCTACAAATGCGATACGAGTAACACACTTGGCGCGAACAGCACGCCAAAAACAACAACATGTGAGAGCAAAAGAGATAGCACGATATCGTTTGTATATTTGCATTTGTATTTGGCGTACGGTTCCCTCTCTCCTTCTTGTGGTAAAGAATGTTTTTAGAATTTGTGACTCCTTTAATTTTTTTACAACAGCTGTGGCGGATTAAATTAGACGTTTGATTTCCAAAGGCATTTAACACCTTGCTGCAAGTCCGACAGTAAACGAACCTGCCACTACTAGACGAATAGTCTTAAAATTTCACACACCACATTCCACACAAAACTTTTTCCTTTGCGTCGGCCAGACAAGGTGTAATTGCCATTTGCAATTTGCCCAGAAATAAATTCTACATTTTCTGCCATTATGCCACGAAGAGAATCCAAATTGCAATAACTTTTTAATTTCTGTCATTCACCGCTGCTCAGCTACTGCGTAATAAGTGTGACGCAGTTGGATTTGCACATAATATTAGCAGAAGCTCGCCGTCAACAAACCGAGTAAGCGTTCGTGTGTAAGAATGTTGCTCGCTTGGGGCTTGTTGTCAACAAGCCGAGTAAGCTGGTGATTTTATGTTTAAAACGCGAGTCAATAAAAGTACTCGTCAGTGGCGGCATGATATCCGCTGGCATCTGTTCAGCCGCGAGCTTTGACAAGCTTGTTCAATTATTACCCGAGTGAAAAAAGCTTACCCGTTTTGAATTAATGTGCTTTCGATCAGTTCTTGTGTGACACTCCAAAATCATCATCAAATCATATCATTCTGTGCGAAGTGAATTACTAGTACTCGCTCTATGCAGGGGCTGAGGGGGGATCTTCACGCTGCAAGGCCAAAAGCTCCTCAAGCTTTTGGATCAGTGCCGGCCAAATGGAGAGGATAAAAAAGTGTGCTTGTGTTGGTGTGCAAGAGAGCTCTCTCCAGACTACAGCCGATTTACTTGCAATTCTATGTTCACCGAAACACACAATCATGACTTCGGCTCGCGTTTGCGTAAAAGCACGACTGACTTCGACTCGTGGTAACTATGGCCGGCCGGGTCTGTTTTGGATGCACATCACTTCTGCTTTCTCATGCTGCTTGACGTGCACGAGAGAGCTGCGTATGAAGACCGCAGAGAGGAGCTTTCGTTTCTTCATTTTCATAGCTTCTTTAAAAAGCTCATAGTTAGCTTTTGTCAGTGAAAACAGGGATTCGCATACTTAAAATATGTGCAAAATATTCTTTGATGAAGTCTAATAAATTCTAAAGTCAAAAATAGTGTACATTGAATAAGTATTTTACAATGTTTACTTGATTCATGGCCATAACATTTGTAAGATTTACCAATTGGTTCTCTTGAGTTTCTGTATTAAATAGACCTACTGGTCTAATTGCAGGTCAGAAATCTTTAATTACTTTACAAGCAAAGTGTTGGGACCAGATGGGAATTAAATGGACACACTTGTGTTAAAATTTCCATTGCATTCTTTTATTCCGCACTCAATCTAAGAAATTTGATACTTGAATTTGGACGACGTTTTCTAGAATTTGTTGACTTACTGCAGATACAAAACATTGTTGATTCAAGAATGTTAGTTCTTACTTCAATAATATTTTCGATTGTTTTTGGACATAATCCAAGTCGTCAGTCGACTTTTTCTGTAAAAAAGTGTTTTTTGACTTACCAAAAGTGTTTTTAAGTCAATCGTTTCATAGTTATTATATTGAACACTGAAAATTTTTATCCTGATACAATTGAAGGGTATGGGCAGCACATCTAACCATTGAAAACACGCAATATTAATAAAATGATTCACTTTTTTTTTCCACCATTTTGACAATATTGCGTCCGTTATCAATGGTACAGGAGTATACCTGTTTAGTCCCAGTCCCAAATCGATTTAGAACTATGATATGATATGAAAACGTCTTTAACATGGATGGCCGAGTGATGCGAAAACATCTCATCAGATGCCAAAGTTCTCAAAACAACATATTGAATTTTTATGCCTGCAACAAAAATAAATTGATCTTTATGAAAGGCGCATTTTTAAGACGAGTATATCACATTCTTACTAATAAATGACCGACCGATGATACAATGTTCGCATCCCATGCCATTTGATATATGGACTTAAGATTTTCCGCAATATCCAACGTCATTTACTAATTAAAAATGGTCTGCCCTCCAGTGTGCACATCAAAACCCTGGCATCTTTAATTTCTTGTTAACAGAAGTAGTTTACAAACAAACTGGCTGTGTAATAACAAATAAAATGAAAAATGAGGAAGGTATAGATTTAAGTTAGCTGCGTTGTCTCTTTCTCGTTCGCTCTCTTTCCTTTGTGCCCATTAGCAACAGTGCGTCGTATAATAAATAAGCAGCCAATTTTAGTGAATAAATTCATATTTATGAAAATGGTTCATTGTAAATAAATATAATCGAAATTTTTGCTAGTAGAGGAAAAACAGAAATTAACCCAAATATTTGTTTCTGTTTCGGTACTGATAACCAGTTGTGTTAATAAAGGTTATTGGGTTACGGTTATAAGAAAAAATTTACAAATTGTAAAGTGTTTTTAGCGGTTAAAGGTT
>JBAMBO010004673.1:0-33486 GCA_037044535.1 Lordiphosa magnipectinata
AATTTGGTGGGTAAAATTAACTACGCTGACAGTAACTTTTTTCCAATTTTTTTATGCATGTGGTTTGTTGTTGTTTGGTAACTGTGCTAACAGTAAAATCTACCGATGAAATTCTGTTGTTGCATACATATATTTTTTCACATATTTTGTGGTTTTAATAAGTCACTGCTACTACAGTAACTTTACCATAGAAATACTGACTCTGACGTGATTTTTTCATCTCATACTTTGTTTTTGCAGCAATTAACTGTACCCACAAGTAAATCTTACCGCAGACCTCTTCTGGTCTGGGATGATGATGAGCTCAAGTAGATTGGCAACTTGTGACAGCTAAAATAGTATCCAATTCTACTTTTCTTTAGTTGAGTAACAGCTGTTAAATTACTAATTTTATGGTAAAATTACAGTGAACACAATAAGAAAAGTACTTACTGTGAACAACATCGGTAAATATTACTAATTTTGTGGGGTTGGCGCATTTCTAAACGAGAATTTCGGTTAGATTTACTAATAATCTTTACGTAATGGTTTAAGAAGAGAAAGTTACTATAAAATTTGCTTAATTTTACCTACTTTGTGGGTTGGCGTATTTCTAACCCACAATATCGGTTAAATTTAACCGCAGATTTCTTTGTGTGTAGGTAAGAAAACTGAGTGCCTTTCCAATCACTGTCTATTGGTGAGCTTGGGAAATCACTTAACTAACATTGTTCAAAGCGAAAATTAAAATGGTTTTATGAAAATCATTCAAAACTTTTATTTCTATACAGTTTAAAAGCTGCAAGAGCATAGCTTGGCTCTACACTCAAAAAACAACTCGCCCTAAAAAGTGCCATTTCGCCCTAATTTTTGGAAATCGACCTAAAAATAGGGCTAAAGGCGACTCGCCTTATTTTTAAGAAAATTTTCTAAAAAATAAAAATTGTGTTCTAAAATTCATGGCAATTTTTCAAAAAAAAAAAGGGGGGGGGGAGGGAGAGACGATCACCGGACCCCGACCACCGAACGTGGTTGTATTTGTTGTTGTTGTTCAATCAATTAATCAGTATACAATTATTGTTTTATGTAGTTTAAGGGTTCATAATTGTATTACTTAAGTGTTATTGTGTAGTTGTTAACCGTGATTAGAAAGGTACTCGATTTTCTTACCTAGGTAAGGTAAAAGGTACACGTCAGAAAATATACCTAGGTAAGGTAAAAGGTATCCGGATTTTCAAGTACCAAATAAAGGTACAAAAAATGTACTTTTATATTTAAAAGCGTGGTTCTTTCATTTTTATTAGTAATGAATATTAAAAACATAAAGAAAAACAAATTTACTTCATTACAAACATTTTTGGTCATACAAATCCAATTTTAAGGTTTAAGAATGGAATATTGTGATTTCAGGTGATGTTATATTATTAAAATGTGTCTTATATACTATCTTGCTTTTTTATCTTTTTAATTTTTTTTATATACTATCTTGCTTTTTTTATATTACAAGAGTTTCGAATATTTCGTCTTGTCTGTTTTTGTTTTCGTGTAAGTATTTGGCCTCCACAGCTAAAAATTCTTTCAACTGCGGCTGAGCTAGGCAAAATGGTATTATACTTATAAAAAGCATTACAAATATTTTTATACTTAAGTATAGATTCTAAAGACTTGCTACTATTGGCAAGATAATTTAAGACTTCCATTTCAATATTAGAATTTTCACAACAATTCTCAGTTTCATCATTGACAACAGTTTCCAACTTTTCCGTAATTTCTTCAACAAGCCAATCTTTAAAACACTTTACATTTTTTGTGGTTTTTGTTGGAATCCACATCAATTTAAATTTTGGAAGTGTCATAGTGGACAAAACAAAAGTCTTTGCCTCGCTGGAAGTTAAGTTTTCACAAAAAGAAAATCGTTTTGAAACTCGTTTTTTAAGAGCATCTTTAAGTGGATCACAATATTTCAAATTATTCAATCTGTCAAGTTTATGTATTACTTTAATTAAAGTGGGCAGCAAAAATCCTAAGTAACAACGGGATTCGCCCTGCAAAACATCAATAGCCTTAGCGAATATTTCAGTGACACTACACAATTCATGCAAAAAATCAATTTCTGTATTTGTAAAAAATGTTTTTTTTAAAGTTGTACAAACACTTTTAAATTGTGTTTTAGTTCCAAAATACGTTGAATACTGTAATGAAAACTGTTCCACCTTGTGGCACAAGGAGCTATCAATTTAAGCTTACAAAATTTTCTCAACTTCATCTGCAGCTACTTTGGATCTGCTAACAGCATTCCAGATTGCCGTTGCTTTTGCTAAGGAGGAATTGTACAATCGCTTGAATGATGTGTTTAGTAGAGCCTGTTCAGCATCTTTCGTGACAATTAAGTTCAAAGTGTGTGATGCGCATCTAAAGTGCTTTGGCAAAGTAATTTCAACATCAGCTGAACTATCCAGCTCTCTTACCTTTAAATCAGACTCTTCTAAAAATTTAGGATTCACGTTCGTTCCTTCAAAACTGTACACTTTAAATGCTTTACAGAATTTGGATGCATTATCGGTAACTGTTCCACATGTTTGGGTATCGCTAAGTCCGTATTTGGCATGAACTTCAGCTAATACAGTAGCAATTACCTCATGTGTGTGGGAAAATCGCACACGCTTATATGCGAGCACGAGAGAATGACGATTTAGATTGCTGTCTATGTAGTGGCTTGTTACACCAAAGTAACTTTTGTTATTGCAACTCCAGATATCGGCATTCGTACAGATAAAATTAGTATTTTCAAAAATATTGGCGACATTTTACTTATAGTCCGCCTTCCTCTTATCTAGCATAGAGCGTATAGTTTTTGAACAGGGAATTTTTACCAGACGTCCAGTTACAGCCACAAACAGGTCCATGCAACTTTTCTTTTCAACATGGCAGAGCGGCAACATCTCGGCTATAATGTAATCGCAAACACGTTCATTTAGCTGTAATAAAAAATTTAGTTACATTTGTTATAATGAATTTAGTAATGCATTCAATTCTCATACCTGGTTGGAGTTGAAGATACTGGGACTCTTGAATGCGTATCCTGCTGATTCCTTAGTTGAGTTAGTGGAAACCTTAGATACTTTGGCTCTCATTGATTCGTAGGAAGAGTAACTATTGGGGTGAACCCTCAAGGGTAAAGAAATTGAAATATATGATATATTAACAACATTGTTTGCGTATACAAATTCGCAAGAAACTGCTGCTATGGGCTGGAATATAAACAAATTTATGCTCATAAATGTATGTATGTATCGACAACTTGATGCAAAAAATTCGATCATATGTACATACATATGTGTGTATGTTTGTAAATATTCAATTTTTTGTCCACATATGTATGTACATTGTACATATACATATTGTGTAGCTACTTACCTTCAAATGCTTGTGTAAATATTAAGCAGATTTTTCATCAAACTTTATAGTTTTATTCACCCAGAGTTGGCATTTCCCATTCGGGTTGAAAAATGTTCCATTCAAGATGAGCGGTAAATCTTTATTCCCTTCATTATTTAGCGCCTGATCAGTCATTGTCAACAATAATTAAGTTTAAGTTTTATTGTCTCGTAAAATTCCTACACAAACAATGGGCTGTCGCGCGAAATATACCTGAAATTAGTGTGACCGAAAATCAGAAAAATCCCAAAAGTGAAGAGATGATACAATACAACAATTGATATCGATATTTGGGCGCGAAGCAAATGAAAATGAAAATGAAGTTAAGGAAAAAGATACACAAAATTTGTATCTTGGTATGTACCTAGGTATGAAAATAATTTTTTGCCAACAGAATTTTCAGGGAACTTTCACTCCTGGGGGCGGATTTTCCGACATTGGAAAATCACATTTCAAATTATTTCGTATTCTATAGTTTTTTTGCATATAGAATTTTCCGACCATTTTCCTCGTGGGCGGATTTTCCAATATCGGGAAAAACGTGTCGAATGATTTCGCGTACTATGTTTACAAACCAAATTTCAAGTCAATCGGATGAAAAAAATTTTTTTCCCATACAAACTTTTCCAACGCTTTTCCGACTTTTCCAGTTGGAATTTTCCAAAACCCCGTCTTAGTAGGCAAGTTCACCACTAATTGATGGACGTTGACGTACAATGCGCAGTACGTTTAAGTGGCCCATGCCCCCAAGCCAACTCAGTTGAGTTGATTTCACCATTAATTAGTCTATGTATAAAGATTACTCCAAGCATAACTCTACGGTTAATAAGGGAGGAAAGGTTAATCAAAAGAAGTCTACTAGAGTACGATGGTAAACGGGCCTCAGGATTCCAGCCCAGACAACTAAGAGCAAACAATAAAAACTGTTTTTGCTCAGATTCAATTCTATCTTGATGGGTCGAATATTGTGGATACCACACACATGATCCATTCTCGAGAATCATACGGACAAGAGAAGTGTACAAAATCTTCGTCGTATAGGGATCATCAAAATCCTTCGACCAGCGCTTAATAAACCCAAGAACACCTCTGGCCCTACAAACAGTAGCAGTAACATGAGAGTCAAATTTAAGTCGGTGATCAAGAATAACCCCAAATTCATTTACCTCATTGGCTGAATCATTTAAGCACTCAAGTGGGACATTATCAAGCATATAAGTGAAGAATTGTGGCAAGCTCCTGTAAAATGTCATAACCTTACACTTGGAACTGTTAAGGTTTAATAGATTATCTTTACACCAAGACTGAAATGCATCCAAGTCAGCTTGCTAATTATAGCGGGAAACCAAATCGTTATATGTTAAACATAGTTTCACATCATCGGCGATGGGAATGGAAACTCCTGTAAAATTTCAGCCTTCTATCTCTTACCGTTTGCGCTCTGCGTTGATTGCCAATCAGTCAGTGAATCAGGACATACTGTTTTATATAAATAGTAGATATATCATGGAACAAATTGTAACTTGATAAAAAAGTTTGACAATCAAGTCGATTAGCAAAACACGAATCAAGCACCGGAAAAAAAAAACTGCTGGTTCCAGGTCCAGATGCATTGATGAATTATTGAAGCCCAGCATTCGGGTGGAAATTACCAAACTGTGCATTGGTGTGTGTTGGTTATAAAAAGGCTTATAATCAACCAAAAAGACCTTGAGCTAGCCAGTTGTAACATTGATTAAATAGAAATAAATAAGAGAGCTTGTGGTGGTGTTGGACTTGTCCAGTCGCAGGATCGAAAATATGGACAAATAAGCCCAGATAATGACAATTTTGAATAATATAGGTTATGTCGGCTAACCACAGATTGTTGGACGTCCAGGGCCACAGAAGGGTATATTACAGCTACTTGCCATTTTATAAATAACAATTTTGAATTACAGTCGGTAGTTCTGTCTATGCAGAAACTTTTAACATTCACAAATCATACGGCAAAGAACATCTCTGCTAAGTATATTGACACGAGAAAGTTGTAACATTTGTAACTGATAATGACGGAACTATGAAGAAAGCATGTGAGCTTGATCACATACCATGCCTTTCCCATTCGTTAAACTTACTCGTACAGGATGCTCTAAAATGGTCATATCTTAAAAGAATTTTGACCAAGTGATTTACGCTTACTTCATGTCAAGCGCAATAGCTAATGCAAAGCTTAAACGGTCGCAGGTCGTTGAAAGTAGGTGAAACAGCAAATAAAAACAAATATTGTTTTTTGCTTATATGTAGTATTACTATCAGAAACATCGATGTTTTAAATCGATGTTTTTTTTCAAATCATCGAAGACATCGATGTTTGTCAAACATCGGAAACATCGATGGTTGCGAACATCGATGTTTTCCCAGCTCTAATAAGCAGCCTCAGGTCAGATAAGAACCTAAATAAGCAAGCAATTTGGCTCAATTGTAAGCTTAAACTAAAAAAAAAGATTCTGGCTTACCAAAACTTTTGTTCACTGAAATTGAAAAACGCGAGATCAGTCTCTTTGAAAATAATGTATTCCTATGTGGCATTTTCTTAGACCCTGGTTATAATGTCATGCTAACTTCTGAACAAAAAGTTCGTGTGTAACAGCTTTGACAGATATATATTCAAGAATCTTATCCACTTTTGTTCAATTGCAACTAAATGAGGAAAGCAGCTCTGACCCAATTTCTGTGTCTTAAAGTGGAGATGAAGTCGATTTATATATGAATTTGTATGAATAGAAACAAGACAATACAAATAGTTTGGTATTTTCACAGAACAGTTTAATAGCATCAATCAAGGTTTTCCTGAGCATAAAACGTTACAAAATAAAGATGATGTACTTAAATGCTGGTCAGAAAATTCGACAAAGTTTCCAGAATTGTATGAACTATCAAAAGATATTCTTGCTGTTCCAGCTACCCAAGTAAGCGTCGAAATTTTGTTTAAATAAATAATCACTAATTTACCTTGATTGTAACTAATATTTTTTGAGTTTGTGTAACGTTTGGTGAAAACATTGTTAATTAAGGGGGTCTACTAGTTTAGAAATTTGTTTCTTGATTTTTTTATTAACGAGGCAGTTTTCTATTAGGGTCTTAAAAACATCCTGTAAGACTTTCAACCGGATCCAACCATATTTTTTACAACAATAAACAAAATCAATTTTTTTCAGACCCTCGTACATCAAAAAAAAAAATTTTCGTCGATCCTCGTATTTTTTAAAATTTGAGGTTTTTTCTTTTTTTTATCAAAAGACTTCAATTAAAGTAATAAAATGTTCCTAATTTTTCAAAACGTTGCTTTTGGAAAAAAAATTGTTTCTTGAAAATTTTATGAGATTTTTGTTTTACCATGTCTTGACGCACTTTGACCGAAATTTCTCGATAGTTGTTAAACCGATTATGATTTTTTTTTGGTGAGAGCTAACACCTAAATGCATCAAATCCAATTTTTAAATCTATTAAAACTATTTTTGTTTTATCGAAAACACAGTTGTTGAAACTTTAAAAGCTATTTTCTCGAAGCCATGTTTTTCAAACATATTCGCACGATAACTCAAGTTTTTCTGGATCGATTTTAATGAAATAAGCTCCAAAGTATGCAAAATTAACGGCGCTATCGTGTAAACCTCAATCAACGCCGAAAATAGCCGAGAACTTTTTGAACACCCCTCGCAATCACACTTTTTTAATTTTGAATGTTTTCTTTTATGAATTTCTCTACAAAATGCAAAAAACAGAATTAAAAAATCTTTACGGGTTTTCTTTCCACGATTTTTAAAAAAACAGGTCAAATTCGGGCGTCTAAGCTAGAAGATCCCCTTAAATATTATTTTAATCATCTTATGAATACAATCCTGTGAATTTTGTATGACAAACACACGCGAATAAAATTGATCATTTATGAACACATACGTGTGTATAGCTCGCTTACTCACTTTGTTTGGACTTAAGTCTTAAAATTTCTGTTCATTTTACCGGTCCATACCAGTACGTACCGGTATACCGAAATTCGTTTCGGTTTGATTCCCTGCACCTGATATTTATCACAAGCGATAAATATCACTAATATTTTCAACATGAGTGATTCAAGGATTTTTCAATATCAATAAATTTTTCAATAAAATAAAAGGAAAGTCGGGGACAATACTTCGCGTCAACAGTTCTGGCCACTAAACACAAAGTTTTAAGTGATCTCGTTAATGAATGAAATACAATTTAACAATTATCGTTTAGCTTAACCAATAATATGTTCTCAAGCGATTTTGCGCTTAATCGAGTTCTCAACCTGGTAAAAATATATGGTAGTGCACTGAACGCCCTTTCTACAGAGACTTGTGTTGCTGTCACAGCAAGAGGAGTTTCGGTAATTTTTCTCAAAGTTGGTTCTTTATATTTAAGTGATCTGCACGACAATGCCTTCGATACTAATCCGTTCACCGTATTTCAAATTGGTTACTTTGCTTTCGATTGAGCTGTCTTCGATTGACGAACAGAACATTTGGTATTGCAACCATAGGAACGATGGGTCGAAAAACTAGTTTTAGTGTTTAATGTTTAAGTTTTCTATGCATTGACATAATGCCACCAAGTTTGATGAAAATCGGTCAACTATATGGTATAACTGCCACACAAAATATAATTCTGAAAAAAAGGCTTAGTAGGAAAAACTTTTGTGTTTTCAATGCTAGCTTTCAAACTTGTTACTGATCAGTATTATATGCTACCGTACAACTCTGCCATGTTTGATCTAAATCGAATGACTATAGCATATAGCTGCCATAGGAACGATCGGTCGAAAAAGTGTTTCAAATGAATTTTTTTTTTTTTTTTAATTTTTTCAAATTCTTTTTATTATTTATTTTGTTTTTAAATTTTCTGTCACCTTGTGTAAATTTGGCAACATAATTTAGATTGTGTAGATGTTCTCTTAACTTATCTGTTTATGTAAGTTTGATTGCAGGTGTAATGTGTCTGATTATGAGCGACTTGTTTTGTGGTGATATAAAATGTGTTTGGTGTCAAGTTTATTGAATGGGAGGTACTTGCTAAGCTAGTATATTTGTCTGTTGGGAAGTTCCCTAGGGAAAAGTTTTTTGAGGCGTCGTCTTACTCTACTTCCTGCTTTCTTTCGTTTTCGCAAGAGTCTCCTGGCTAGTGTGTTGAGGTGATTTCTGAGTCTCTCCACGTTTATTGATTTATTGATTACGTCACCAATCTTGGGCACACTGAGTTCACTCTCCAAATGTCTTGTGCACATATACCTGGATGCTCCCGATAGTCTACGCAGACGCCTTGACTGAAGGACACAGAGCTTTCTCAGATGTGATTTCGCAGCTGTTTTATATACTTGGATCCCTTATATCCAGGCAGGTGCTATGATAGCTTTGTATATATGCACCTTATCTCGGAGTGACAGCTTGTTTCTGCTAGAGAGAAGCCACCCCACTTTCTTTACTCTGCCATATTGTGACCTTACAAGCGCGTTGATATGTTCCGAAATGGGTTGATATGGGTTCCGAATGTAAGGCGCTTGTCCAGATATATTCCCAAGTATTTATGTCCAGGTAAGTGACGTAATAGCTGATTGTTCAAGAATACGCCTGGACACTCATCATGACGAAGTGTATAAGTTACACTGACACATTAAGCTAGGTTAAGCTCAATGTTCCATCGTTTCGCCCATCTGCTGAATCGATACAAATACTGTTGAACGACATCAGTGGCATCATAGTTACACGAGTCTCTCGCCATAATAGCTGTATCGTCAGCAAATGTTGCTAGGAGTTAGTCTTGGGGGTCTTCAATGGGTATTGTTCTTCCGGTAGGCATATCACAAGTGTAGAGAGAGTAGAGGGTTGGTCCAATGACACTTCCTTGAGGCACACCAGCGCGTATTACCCTCACGCTGGAAACAGCCCCTTCCAATATTACCGAGAAGGACCTGTCCGATAGAAAGTTTTTTACCTTACATAGAAGTCGAGCATGCCTCACTCTATCAAAAGCCTGCCTTATGTCCAGGTAGACCGCAACCAAGTACTCCTTAGCCTGGAATTCGTCGAGAATGAATGATCTGCTATTGAACTTCCTCCAATGTGATTGGTGGGACTGGGGGCGTTAGCTGCCCTGGGGTGTCAAGAACCTGATTTACAAGCCTCCTACGGCTGACCGAAGTCGTTTCGAGGGGCGTAAATCTGTCCTCTTAGTTTACCGCAAATGCTTCTGCCCTTTCCTGCGGAGATTTGGCCCAAGTACCGTCAGCTTTGCGGATTGGAAATGTTTCTAGTGAGAAAAACTTTTATGTATTCAATGATAGCGTCTTTATACCTTTCAGTTATGAATATTATCTGTTTCAACGCAATTTTGGGGAGTTTGATCAAAATCGGATAAATATATCCTACAGCTGCCATATAACAATCTGGCAAAAAAATGGTCAAAGTTGTGGCGCCATCATTTGCTGATCTTGGGAAATAAGTCAGCTAAGAATGTTTGACGAAAATCATTTAAATCCGTATTTTATATAAATTATACAAGCTGCAAGGGTATATAAAATTCGGTCGAGCCGAAGTTAGCTTTCCTCTATTTTTATACTCTGTACCCAAGGTACACAGAGTATATTAAGTTTGTGCAAAAGTATGTAACAGAGAAAAGGAATCATTTCCGACCCTCTAAGTTGTGAGTGTGCTACATTTTTAATCAATCACTGGGTACATTTTTCCGCCCTGGACGGTGAAAATTTAGATCAACCAAGTCGGTCCAATTTTTCCGGACGCGACTGTAAAAAAAGAAGCTGTTTTCAAGCCAAAGCTTTGATCTGGCAGTCAACTGTATAGTATTTTTCTACTATTGAAATGCGTTCACAATAGCCAGCTTCCATGTTGGATTTCCTGTGCCGGACCTCCTTCCATTTATCTAAAACAATTAATTGAGAGCAGTCGCATTCTACGGAAAGTTTTTGACATACAACGTGACTCCAATTTTATTGTGAAATAACCGATTCGTCAAGTGCCTATCGCCAAAGACATTGGGATCAAGGTGTATATTTTCAACTCCACCTCGGAATATTTTGTTTCATTTTCGGACGAAATTAGAGTTTGTTTAAACCTAACCTCACCCAGGGTAAGCCAAGCGTGAATTCGATTTGATCTGTTCGATCTATTTGGTGTGGGCCAAAACGCATTACGCAAGAACGCGTCGTTCTTGGCGTAATCAGGCTTCGGCCTATTTCAGGCTTGGGCCAGATGCTGCGCTGGACCCCATGCAAATCCCACACCAAAGCCAGACGCGTCAGAATTTTCGAGTCCAACGTGTGTTCCTGTTCAGAAGAGCATAGATGAATTAGCTGGTAGTCCCCAACCCATCGTGTGTTGTTCACCATAACCCCATTTTTTGGATGTGCACGCGAGCCCTACGGCCTATGACGTCAGAGGTCTTCACTGGCGTGTGATCAACAATTGCAATTGACTAAAGTGAACTCTTATTTGTAAGAGTTCGCCGACTTTCTGGATCATTCTTTATCGTTGGAAAAAGTTTTTGTAAAATTACATTCCTTTGACGCGGCTATATTGTACTTATAAGTTTTTTCGACATTAGTACATTAGGACATAGCACTGCACCTCCTTTGATTTTGTTGCATTCAGGGCTGCAAACCCAAAAAAATTTTCGGAACCTCCGGTTTGCTGGTTCGAACCAAAATTTACCAACGGTTAAGGTTGGGAAATTTGAGGTTCGAGGTTTTTGGGCATTGGTTTTGGTTCGAACCTTTGTTCGTTGCATGTTTTTCCAATATATTTAAAATAACAATACAATAGGTATACACTTGACGACGAGATACATTCTTAGGGCCGTTTTCTCATGTTCATGTTTTTGCTCAAATCGAAATTCATCTAGATTTTGCTACTAGATGGCTTTTATGCAATTGGTTGTCTCATGTAGGTTGATTATAAATTCGGGCATTTGCGCCGCGGTCACACCGGGAGGGCTGGAGTGGTCTAATACTAGGTTGGCAGCACCTCTGCACTCGGCTGAATTTTGTCTTTTTTATTGCGAGCCAATTTTAAAAATTAAATCAAGAATGTTACAGAGGAGGCGAATGTTTTTCTTTTGGAACGTCTTGTTACTATAATGGGATATTAAGCAGTAGGTCGAAAGCTATGTTTACACAGTCAAATAATTTGGAAAAATTTTCATGAAAATTGGGCTATATACCCAATTTTTGGAAACTTAACATTTTTGGTTAACTTAATAACATGACTTTACTGTTTTAAGCAGCAGTTGTTTTTTGTTTTCAAATATTTTCCAGTGTGACCATATGTACGGATACACAAAAATACTTAATTTGCATAAGCATGTAGATGGTTTTAAAATCAATTAGGGCGAAGTAGATTGCTCCGAAATTCATCTAGATGGTTAGCATTGAACATGAGCAAAGCAAATGCAGCAAATCCACCTAGATTTGCAAAAACACCAACATGAGAAAACGGCCCTTAGTCCGCATGTACACGGTCAAGCAAACTTCATGAAGTTCCTCATGAAGTTTTTGTTTTTAGGGAAGATGTGTAGGGGGCAGTCGAATCAGGCAATGAAGTTTTCCGGTATGTATATGTATAAGATGAAAAATTTGTGCCAGTTTTCTCTGATTTAGTGTCTGTTTATGTTCTGTACCAAAGGTACACAGAATATTTGTGCAAATGTATGTAACCTATAGAACAAAGCATCTCTGACCATATTAAGTGTTTACATATATTAACTTTCACATGTGCAATGTATATCATAGTCTGGCTTGACCGACTTTCCGAATTTCTAATTGTCGAGTCTGCTGTTACGTACATAGAAGGGTACCCAAATAAATTTTAATGTACATAAGCATTTTTTTTTTTGAACCGAACCAAAAGCTTGGTTTCGGAACGGGTTCGGGTTCATATATTTTCGTTCTCGAGGTTCGGTTCAGGGTTTGGTTCACAGTAAAAACAAAGCCGGAATTCCGGGATCGAACCGGTTCGGTTCAAAACCGGTTTGCAGCCCTGGTTGCATTCCTGAATTATTTGGAAAATCCACAGCCACCTCAACGTCAACAGCGTGTGAGTGCGGCACAGCCGAAATTAAGTGAATAGGTCATGCAACAAAACCTCAATAGTAGCAGTTATAAACGTCAAACATAAACATTATAATAGTATACCTCAACTTTAACCCTGGGAGTGAAATTTCCCAAGAGTCAACCAGAATCAAACGCAAATCGTTTTGGCTGTTCCGACGATAATGATACCGTAAATTTAGGTTACCTTTTATTTAACTTTACTTTGCATAAATATCTATATTAATTATCAATATTCATATCATGGAATATTCCTATTATCATTAGTAATGTTTCCTTACTAAATATTCATGGTATTCCTAATAGAGAGTAAACTAGATTTAAGTCATTATGTATGGTCTTTTTGTTCATTTTCAATTTTAGCAACGCCCCCTCCCGCTCCCGCAATTTGGAAAAAACGTCATATCTCCCACAGTTTTGATGATAGATGGTTCGAACCTTCTAAAGACAGTTAGTAACTAGCATTATTTATCGATTTGCCAAAGAAGTGATATGGATCAGATGTTCGAGTACTCAAGCAAGAAACGGTCAGTTAACACCCCCTACTCATAACCACAGCATTCCTTTCAACAAAGGCAATCTTAGTGAGAGAAAGGGAGAGAGAGAGAAACTTAGAGATGAGCGTATAACGCGGATAACGCGCTTAACTCGTGAGCAAATGTCAGCGGCGGCATTAAGAATACAGAGTATGTTATAGTCGGGCTTGACCGACTATCTTTCTTGTTTTTAAATGTGTTTATATTGATGTCAATTTTATTTGAAATGAAAATTGTATTTGTTGTATGTATGTGCAAGCTGCAAATATATATTTATGTAATAGAAATATTTATAAAATAACTTAGTATTGCAGTTTGGTTTTCATTATCACTTGAAAATGTAGAGCCTCCAAAACTAAATCGAAGGTCGATATATATTGCAGCCAACAAAGCATCATTGTCCATTAGAATGGATTTTCTTCTTTGCATTGCGGATTGTAACTTCCTTGCAAGCTCATATTCACACCCCAGCTGTCTAAGCTGCGCTTCACAAAGAAGTCATTCTCGGTAGAAGTCTCCCATTACTGTGTCTTGTGTCTGTAGCATTGAAGAGCAAAACTCTTCGGTGAAATTCCAGTCAATGGATGAGGTGGCAGATTTTGAACTCCAACGAGTGTTGTTGTCCAGTAAAGGAAGACTATCATTTAGTCTGCGAAAGTCAGTACGAAGATTTTTCACCAATTTTTGACAGTTTTCTAATTTAACTTGGAAAGTTCCCATGACACTAAATGTAGTGCGCAATAAACCACGCTTAAAGAAGCTGTAATATTTTCCTTAATTTCTTCAAAATTATCGTAATCATCTCCTTCTGACATTCCAATATCTTCATACTTTTGATGTCTAAATGACATTTGCACCGTTGTCGGTTGTCATCGAGTAAATCTGTTCAAGATTTAGACGAAAATTTCGAAACACTTAAGCACCTCTTCCTTTAGCTATTGGGCTGCGTGACGCTCTTTAAGCTGCACCTATGGTACATACCACAATTTTAAAATCATCCAAAAATTGTACATTCAGTCCCATAATACTGCGATCATTCCGAGTTGTAATGTCCATTTTTAAGCATACCATACGATCCTTAACTTACATCAGATATTTTGTCTGCCGTCATGTCGATTTGAGTTAAAATATAAGGTTGTCAAAAAAGTCTTGCGGTATTTTTATTGAATTTTCAATTGTTCATAAAATTGGTTATAATAATGCGATTTAAGTCAAATATGCGCCGTTTTGTTCGATGACGAGTTCCCAACGAGATGCCAACTTCATAATGCCCCTCTTATAGAAGCTCGCTTCCTTATTGGCAAAAAACTCGGAGAGCCAATTTTCACAGGACTCTCTTGTGGCCAACTTCCGAATACCAATCTCGTTCGCCATGGACAGAAATAGGTGGTAATCACTTGGTGCGAGATCCGGGCTATACGGTGGATGCAAAAGAACCTCCCATCCGAGCTCCCGGAACTTCTGGCGCGTCACCAAAGATGTGTGTGGCCTGGCGGTGTCCTGATGGAAGACAATTCGGCCTCTGTTGATCAAAGATGGCCTCTTCTGCATGAGTGCTGCATTCAAGCGGTCCAGTTGTTGGCAGTACAGGTCCGAATTGAGCGTTTGGCCATAGGGGAGCAGCTCATAGTGGATGATTCCCTGCCAATCCCACCAAACACACAGAAGAACCTTCCTGGCCGTCAATCCAGGCTTGGCCACCGTCTGGGCAGCTTCACCGCTTTTCGACCACGACCGTTTGCGCTTCACGTTGTCGTAAGTGACGCACTTTTCATCGCCAGTCACCATCCGCTTCAAAAACGGGTCGATTTTGTTGCGATTCAGAAGCGATTCGCATACATCCATACGGGCAAAAATGTTTTTTTGCGTCAAGTCGTGTGGCACCCATACATCGAGCTTCTTTTTGAATCCAAGCTTCTTCAAATGGTTTATAACGGTTTGATGACTCATGCCCAGCTCTTGGCCGATGCTACGGCTGCTACTATGCCGGTCTCTTTCGATCAATTCAGCGATTTTATCGCAATTTTCGACGACAGGCCTTCCGGACCATGGCGCATCTTCGATCACCTCTGCACCAGAACGAAAACGTTGAAACAATCGTTGTGCGGTGGAAATGGAAACTGTATCGGGTCCATAAACTGCACAAATTTTATTGGCAGCATGAGATGCATTTTTGCCTTTATCGTAGTAGTACTGTAAAATATGCCGTATTTTCTCTTTATTTTGCTCCATGTTTGCGACGCTATAACTCACGAACGACTAAAAACAAACAACAATAAATCAAACACTTGTTAGCGCGTGAAAAGAGCTTTCCAAAAAGCTCTAGCGTGAACCGATGCGACGAATACAACTCGAACTACGCGCTTGCAAAGACAAGCTTGCGGAAATAGCGCAAGACTTTTTTGACAACCTTACAGTAACGAGCACACAAAGATAGAGAGTAATGTATTTTATTTTTCTACAGTTTGGTTAAGCAGGGCCAGGGCCAAGCTTCTCTCAATCTCTTGAATTTGAATTATAGTTCAATGATATTTATATAAGTTATAATTACGAACCCTGGTTACTAGATCCAAGTCCACCTGCTCCAGGTTAGGCAAGATTAGTGGAATTAATACTGGAATTTTGTGGAATTTTAAATTTCTGCCATTAAAATTAACCGTGACCATAATCAAATGCATAATTAATTGAATTCACCTTGGTAAAGTTGCAAACATTTTAAAACTACATATTCTGCCCACAAACTTTTATTAAAGAAGTAAAGAAAAATAGATTTCACAATTTCAGTTAAATAATACTGGTATTCCTGAAAGTGATTTATACCCTTGTTCCACTGGCGAACATTCAATCACATTCTCGAGAAGTGGACACTAACGTAAACAAAGAACGGCTGATTGAATTGCAATGTCTGCCACAGCATGCTTCTCTGGTAGTCCCGATATAGCTAGAATTCGGGATTCATTGATAAGTAGTTTTAGTCAAATTATTTTACTGCATCTTAACATTCTAAGTCATAGAATGGATCGCTTGCCGCCTACTTTGGCCATGAAAAATTCATGGGTGTAGTCGGATTTCAATAAAGGGGGTCCATACACTTCTCCCACTGTGCTAATACCGGTTCCACCCATGGAACGCCATTGACACAGCAGCTGTTCCTATTAAAGACGCGGGAAGTTCGATTGCATATTGATAGAAAATCTAGCCTTTTAGCGAAAAATAGCTAAATGTTGTGACAGTAATTAGATTATCCGTTACAGTGACTTGATCATCCGTCTCGGATGATCTAGCAAATGGACATTTATCACTTATGAAGAAATACTCAGAAAGAATGAGGTCATTTATGTCATACAGCGGATGACCTCCAGAATGTGCCAATGGAACATTGGTATTAGAAGCCGGCTGTAACCAAGCATCTAAGCCAACTTGGTATGTACACATATTTTCAGGAATAAATTTTTAAAAAGACTTGGGAAAAAAGTGTATTTGATGGTCGACCCTTTCCAAATGTTGATCAAATTTAATCGCCGTGCTTTAAAAGTTTTTTTTTTCAAATCATTGTACATATATGTGGCAGTGGAACTAGGCTATTTCATACATCTGCCTAAAACATATTTTGTATATTTTTTTATGGTCGCGAAATTTGAAAGACTGCTAATTTTTCTTTGCTAATTTTCAGACTCCTTCCTTCCTATTAGGTCGTTCTCTCACCCTTCTTATGATTGATTTGTCATTATAATTTTGATTTAAAATAGGCGAAATTTTTCTGACAAAAAAAAGAATATTAATTGTAGTTTTCTTAAGTTTGTCCGTCTGATATTTGTAAGCTCATGTTCACGCATGAGCCCACAGTGCGTGGCCTCCTATTGAAGCACAACTCGGGTTGTGACGTGCATTCGGGTTCGCTTCTGGAGCCAATTTATCTCTCGCTTTCTTTTAAAATCAAACATGTGTACTTAACTTTTCGGGTTGGAGGGTGTGGATAGGGGTAAGAGGGAGGGTAAGTATGCCCAGGGCAAGACTAATTAGGTTGACGGACTGGACAATAATGATAAGGGGATCACAAGGGGTCACTTTTTCCAATCCCTCTAGGGATCAACCTGTCTACCGGGTAGTGGCAGATCTATCGGACTGACAGACTATTTTCTCACATGACACGAAATTTATTGTTACGGTCAAGGGAGATCAACCGCCCAGAAAACCACTACAACATACGGCGAGCTTAAGCCGGACTACCACCGTGCCGGAAGGTGGGCTAGGCTGGTTTTCAGTTCTCTGAACCAAAGCTTGGACATAACAAACTACACAATATAGCAAGGCTGAATCCCGAAACGAATTTCGGTTCCGGTACCGGTACCGGTACTTACCGAAACGGATGTTTGGGTTAAAGGTTCTATTTCGGTTTTCAATTTATTTCGGTTTTCAGTTTCAATACGGTACCCGGACTTATTTTTCGGTATACCGGTACGTACCGGTATAAGTACTACTTATTATATATTATATTAAATATTATAAGTTTTCGAAGAAAGCAACTTCATTAATTATACGGAGTCAAACAATCACTTGCATTTAACATTTAAAGAAATTGCAAAAGAAACCAGACATGATCCCATTCTTGCCAAGGTCATGCAAGCTATCAAAGAAGATAGATTAGAAAATTTGAAAGGGAATGAATATGAATATTTTAAAAACAAAGGAATTGAACTTTCTATCGAATATGATTGCATTCTATGGGGTTATAGAACCGTAGTTCCGCCAAAACTCCAGCAATCAGTCCTCGACGAACTGCATCGTTCACACATGGGCATTGTCAAAACAAAAGGTTTAGCCCGATCATATGTTTGGTGGCCCAAAATTGATTCAGATATAGAAAGAATGATAAAAAGTTGTAAACATTGTCAAGAATTGAGCTCTAGTCCAGAAAAATGTTCTTTGATACCATGGGAACCTACACAATCAGCCTGGAGTAGAATTCATGTAGATTTCGCAGGTCCAATTAACAACTATTATTTACTAATAATTGTAGATTCTTTTACAAAATGGGTAGAAGTTGTTAAAACTAAAGAAATAACATCACTTTTCACTATTAAGTCGTTAAGGGAAATCTTTTGGCGATTCGGACTAGTGGACACCCTTGTAAGCGACAATGGAAGACAATTTACATCTAGTGATTTCAAAGACTTTACAAGTAAAAATGGCATAAAGCACATACTTACAGCACCGGGACATCCCGCGTCTAATGGACAAGCTGAAAATTTTGTCAAAACATTAAAGAAATCACTCATAGCATCATTAAATGGTAACGTAAACCGAGACTTTGATACGATTTTAAATCAATTTTTATTTGATTACAGAAACTCTAAGCATTGTACGACAGGAGAAAGTCCTTCAAAACTATTCTTTGGTAGAGTTCTAAAATCTCGATTCAGTTTACTCAAACCACCTTTAGTAAGAGATAAAATTATCAGAAGCCAAGAGAAAAGCATATCCAATCACAAAGGTAACAGAACTATAGATTTTGATAAAAATGAATCAGTTTTTATTCGTGATTACCGTGACCCTAACAAACCTAAATGGTCAGAAGCTACAGTTAAGCAACAGCTAGGCCCAAGGTCTTACATATGCATACATACCCACAACAATAAAGAGATTAAACGTCACTGTAATCAAATGCGTAAAAGAACAGAAATGCCAACTGAAGAGGGTTCTGAAAAACTTAGTGATGGAGAGAAGGAGAATGATCAAGAAAAACAAATGAATTTAAGACCTCGACAAGATGGTAAAGTCATAAAAAAACGAAGTTTTGAAAATTAGTATATAAGATAATTCCAATGTATATGCAATTTGAATTACAGGCATTACTCGCACTTCAAGCTGCAAATACATATACACTTACGATTATTTTCATTGAATTGAATATCATTGAATATCATACAAATCACACTTTCATGTATATATATATATTTTTGTAAGTTAATACAAAGCTTAAGTGAAGGCGTGATGGATATTTAGTATTTTAAATAGTTATTTACGTGGCAACGCCAATACCGATAGATCAACAATGTGAACTAGATCGTAAGAACCACTTGTGAACTCAGCCCCTGGTCATACATACATAAAGAAATAAACATGTAAGAAATAAACAATTTATTTCGGGTTTCAGTTTCAATACGGTACCCGGATTTATTTTTCGGTATACCGGTACGTACCGGTATAAGTACTACTTATTATTAATCTTGGAAAAATTAAATTCTGAGATAAATCTAAATCATTTTATTCCTGTGTAACAAAACGAATCAGAATTTAACACAAAATGAATGGTTTCACATTTAAAGTAAAATTATAAAGACTATATCATATTTCGTATTTTTTAACGTAGTTAACAAATAAGAACTTATGATTACATTATATACTCATATATATTATATTAAATATTATAAGTTTTCGAATTTAACTTTGAATTTTATACGTTCAGCATTCTTGTGTTTTGCACGCAGTAACATAATTGCATTCAATGTGGTTGAGTCCATACAACTTCTTCTCAGATTCATTATGAATTACGCCAGTGAATAGGCGTTCCACGCTAACCTTTGTAACTGGAACAGAAAGCACGACTTTTGAAATCTCATACAATTCTGGGAGCTATTTGGAGGATTTTGACCACCAGTTAAGAATGTTTTCATGCTTTCGAACACGTTTAAGTGCGAGAAAAGTCTTAGTAGAATCCACAACACACAATGAAGTGTTTTTATCACCAAATTTCTTTTCCTGCAATATCATATATGCCTTAACTTTGTCGGCGCTTTCAGATGAACTAGTATTAGAACTGAATTCATCATTAAGCAGTGATTGATCAGCAACCGACGAAATTTGTGCATAAATATTTTGTGAAAGTTGGATACAAGTATTTTTTTGCTTTATAATTAAATAAACGATGATTAACTGCCTTATTATACAAATTCCCTCTAGTTTGGAAGAGCTAGAGCTTACGGAAAGTGACCTTGACAAATATATTGCTTTATGATTAAAGCTTAGTACTCGGACAAACTAAATCGTCCGCTAGCGGAATTGACAACTATTTCCGATAGGGGGGTAGCGTAAGGTGCAGTGTGACCGTTCAACGCCCAAATAACACCGTTCATAAAAATACCACAAAATGTGAAACGGTCACACTTCATTGTCAGTTGGTTTGCTTAAGCGTAGTACGGAGACCCTGACAATTTTTGCGGAGCGGAAATTGTTTGATATTTTCCAGAGCCGCTCAGACAATGTAGTGCGGCCAGGCAACAGGCAGAAATCAGCTGTTGTGCGTATAAAAAATAAGCGGGCTAATTCAAATATTATATAATAAAAGAGTGTATAAAATTGAAAATGGAAGTCACTAGGGGAAATTCAGTTGTCTGTGTTAATGCCATGGTCTATTTCATGGAAGCATTTTGTGTGGGGCGGTAGAAGCCCTTTATTTTGGACTGCGGGAGCAGAACTTAGCCACTTAGACATACTGCTATAACGCCTGGCGTATAAGAGGAGGATAACTAGGTGAATACGGATTTAAAGGTGGCCACAACAGTAGCAACGGAAGCTACCACAGTAAGCCGAATGAGCCACTACTATAATGGGCTGTGAAGACTTCAGCTTAGGGCTGCTTGGCCGTTAGCTGTAGGACCGTTCCGTGGGCTGAGGAGACTGCGAAGGCTTAGACTCGGGTGGAATGCATACATTGGGCAAATGGCATGCCGGGAGAAGCATACAGAGAAGGATTCTCCGCCACAAGTGATGCAGCTGCGGGTATCGAAATGCTTTTTGTTAGTCAAATCCCATAAAATGGATTGAGACTCGACCGCTTTGATTAACGCCGCTTGTTCGTCCTCCGTAAAGTTCTCCAAATGAGTTTTGTATGGTTTTTTTGTTTTTTTTGCATCCATTTTTTTAATTGCGGTCACGAAATCTGACAATTATCAAACAAGTTTCATAATTTGCAGACCCCCTTCGACAATTTATCAGCTGTTTTCAACAAAACTAGTTGGCAGGCCCACGCAAATTGTCATAGCGAATTGTTGGTTGCTCCGTACTCGCTCTGACAATGCGCTCTGAGAATTTTCGTGAGCGGATTTCCTGAGCTATGTATTTAATTAGATGGGCTCCGCAAAAATTGTCAGCGTCTCCGTACCACGCTTTACATTTTTATTGAGTTGGAAGTGTTTAATTTCAAAATGGCAATGCAAAATTATTTGCATTTGAATCCCACAATACTGAAAAGAATAATCATTTTCTGTTAACTTAGGACTTTCATTCAATTGTCCTCCTAGCGATTTACATACATCGATGTTAGCGCTTATAGCAGCGAGGGAGACATGACTGCATTTTCCCACTGTAAGCTTGGACAAGCCCTATTATCTGGAAGTATGGTGTTTCCGGATGACCGAATGCTGTATGGAGAACCAACTCCATATTTCATTGTCGCAGATGATGCATTTTCCTTGCATAAGCGGATAATGAAGCCATTTGGGTCACGAAACCTGACTGTGGATGAGCGGATTTTTAATTATAGGTTGAGTTGAGCTCGTCGCAGTATTGAGAATACATTCGGGATTCTCTGAGCTAGCTGGATCGCTGTCCAACGCACTTTATTTTGTCAGCCGGACCGAGCACAACAAATTGTAGTAGCATGTTGTTTGCTCCACAATTTCTTGATGCGCACAAGTCCTGATCCGAATGAAACGTTTAAAAATTCTCAAGTTCCAGAAAGAGCAGCATTAGTGCCTCTTTCAGCCTTCCATGGCCGGCCTCAGGACTACCCCAAATAAGTCCGGAATAATATTAGGAATTATGTTAACTCCGAATTCGGGTCCGTGCCATGGCAAGACGAATCTGCAGGTGTCCGTAGGAAATAAAATCAAATGAATATTGATTTAAATTTGTGGGTGTTTCATTTATGTTCAATGAACATTGGTCATATTTAATTTTTATTCTGAACCTTATTTTCTATTTTCGGTATTGGAACTATCATTGGGGATTGACTGCTCCCGGCTACGTTGTAAAACAATACGCGTTGTTGGGCTTCGCACAGTGTCTTGTATCGTTTGATGCTGTTGGATGTCATCTTGGTCGCAGATTTCTTGTTGGAGAGATTGTTGCTGACTGGAGCCTTGTTGATTTAAGCCTAGCTGAATCTGTTGTTGCACATTGGAGCCTAATAGGATCTGTTGTTTTTGACGCTGTTGTGGTAGTCCATGCCATTGTTTCGCAGCCACTCTTCTTCTGCTGTCGAACAATATTTGCTCCCTGAAATTAAGAGGCCTGCTGGTTTCAGGTTCTTGCTCTGCCTGCTGTTCCTGTTGTACATTCTGAAGATCAGGAAAGGTTCTCTGCTGGTGCTCTTGTAGCGTATGAGGAACGCATTCTTAGAGCATTTCCTTGTATCTCTTTCTAATTCGACTATGCCTTACAGGCACAACTGGCTTCAGGGCTATTTGCCTAGCTTCGTCATTAGAGCGGTATCGCAATCTTTCCCAATATCTAGAGCAGGCCTCCGTGTAGATATTTTCAACTGTTTTGATATTGAGATCTGTATGAATAGTTGTTGCTCACATACCATGGGGGTTTAAATCGCATGCCACCATGCCATACCCATGCCATCATGTCCATATACACTGCAGAACAGCATTTATTTTGCTCATAAGCTTGCAGAATGAATTGCGTTGTTTGACCAAGTTGCCATGCTCTTTGCGGAATACAAACTGATGACGGAATGGCGTTGGTCACATTATCCAATTGAAACATTCGGCGCAGAATCAGACGCTCAAATATTTTTGAGAAAACAGTCAGTAAACAGATTGGCCTGTATGAAACAAGCTGATCTGTTGGTTTTCCTGGTTTTGGAATCATTGTAATCGTAGCACATTTCAATTAGGTGGGAAGCGCCCAAATCTCAGAATGCTATTATAGATCAGAGCGAGGTATAACATGGCTGATTCCGGTAGTGCCTTGATCGTTCGGTTATCAATTCGGTCCATACTAGGCGATTTCTTGTTCTCAAGCTTTTTAATTTCAGCATGGATTTCGGCAGGCGTTACTGGCGGAAAGCACATTTCAGCATTGGATACTGGAATAGAAACTTGGCTTTCGACTGCTTTTCTGTCCTCAGGCGTAGATGTTAATATAGGCATGAATCTGCTTTTTAGATGCTGCGCGAATGCCTCAGCCTTTTCAATTGGAGTTTTACACCACTAGCGTGCACCAGTTTCGACAGTGTGTTTTCTGACCGGGAAGTTTGGAGCAGGTGCCATTCGTCAGACGCCACAGGTTTGCATACTGTATCTGTCGCTTGGATCAATGGAGGCCAGTTGGTTGTCCAGTTTTCTTTCCTTGGAACGCTTTACCTCCGTTCTGATGTCATTGGTCAATTTGTTAAAGAATTGCCTGGCAGCCGGACAGTTGCTGTTGTAAGCCATATGTCTTTTTATACCTTTGCAAAGTGTATTATAATTTTACCCAGAAGTTTGCAACGCATAGAAATATTCATTTCCGACCCCAACTATATATATTCTTGATCAAGGCGACGAGCTGAGTCGATTGAGCTTTGTCCGTCCGCCTGTCTGTCCGTCTGTCTGTCTGTCCGCCTGTCTGTCCGTCTGTTTCTACGCAATCTAGTCCCTCAGTTTTAAAGCTATCGAGCTGAAATGGACAGAGTCTTCCATTTACTGCACGCTGCTAATATAAGGCTGTCAAAAAAGTTTTGCGGTATTTTTATTGAATTTTCAATTGTTCATAAAATTGGTTATAATAATGCGATTTAAGTCAAATATGCGCCGTTTTGTTCGATGACGAGTTCCCAACGAGATGCCAACTTCATAATGCCCCTCTTATAGAAGCTCGCTTCCTTATTGGCAAAAAACTCGGAGAGCCAATTTTCACAGGACTCTCTTGTGGCCAACTTCCGAATACCAATCTCGTTCGCCATGGACAGAAATAGGTGGTAATCACTTGGTGCGAGATCCGGGCTATACGGTGGATGCAAAAGAACCTCCCATCCGAGCTCCCGGAACTTCTGGCGCGTCACCAAAGATGTGTGTGGCCTGGCGGTGTCCTGATGGAAGACAATTCGGCCTCTGTTGATCAAAGATGGCCTCTTCTGCATGAGTGCTGCATTCAAGCGGTCCAGTTGTTGGCAGTACAGGTCCGAATTGAGCGTTTGGCCATAGGGGAGCAGCTCATAGTGGATGATTCCCTGCCAATCCCACCAAACACACAGAAGAACCTTCCTGGCCGTCAATCCAGGCTTGGCCACCGTCTGGGCAGCTTCACCGCTTTTCGACCACGACCGTTTGCGCTTCACGTTGTCGTAAGTGACCCACTTTTCATCGCCAGTCGCCAACTGCTTCAAAAACGGGTCGATTTTGTTGCGATTCAGAAGCGATTCGCATACATCCATCCGGGCAAAAATGTTTTTTTGCGTCAAGTCGTGTGGCACCCATACATCGAGCTTCTTTTTGAATCCAAGCTTCTTCAAATGGTTTATAACGGTTTGATGACTCATGCCCAGCTCTTGGCCGATGCTACGGCTGCTACTATGCCGGTCTCTTTCGATCAATTCAGCGATTTTATCGCAATTTTCGACGACAGGCCTTCCGGACCATGGCGCATCTTCGATCACCTCTGCACCAGAACGAAAACGTTGAAACCATCGTTGTGCGGTGGAAATGGAAACTGTATCGGGTCCATAAGCTGCACAAATTTTATTGGCAGCATGAGATGCATTTTTGCCTTTATCGTAGTAGTACTGTAAAATATGCCGTATTTTCTCTTTATTTTGCTCCATGTTTGCGACGCTATAACTCACGAACGACTAAAACCAAACAAGAATAAATCAAACACGTGTTAGCGCGTGAAAAGAGCTTTCCAAAAAGCTCTAGCGTGAACCGATGCGACGAATACAACTAGAACTACGCGCTTGCAAAGACAAGCTTGCGGAAATACCGCAAGACTTTTTTGACACACTATTATGTGGGAACCGACCGTATCGGATGACTATATCTTATAGCTGCCATAGGAACCATCGGTCGAAAAATGGGTCTCAGTGAGAAAAACTTTTTTGTTTTCACTGTTAGCGTCCTCAAGCTCGGCTATTATTAATATTATATGCTTTCAAACAGATTTGCAAATTTTGGTCAAAATCGGATCACTATATCTTATAGCTGCCATACGACCGATCGGTCGGAAAATGGGTCTTAGTGAAAAAAAACTTTGTTTTGAAGTAAATCGTTCTTAAGGTCGGTTTTATTATTAATATTAAACGCTTTCAAACTAATTTGAAAAAGTTGATCGACATCGGGTAACTATATCTTATGGTTGCCATAGGGCCGATCGGTCGAAAATGAGTACATATTAGTAAAAAATTTTTTTTGTTAATTTTGTTAACATCCTTAAACTCGCTGATGACCTATTTTATATGCTTTCAAATAGATTCGCGAAATTGGGTCGAAATCGGACGACTATATCTTAAGGCTGCCATGGGGCCGATCGGTCGTAAATTGAGTCTTAGTTAGAAAAACTTTTTTGTTTTCAATTTTAACGGTGTTAAACTCGTCGTTTGTTAATTTGATATGTTTTCAAAAAGATTCGCGAATTTTGGTCGAAATCAGATGTTTATCTGTCGGAAAATGGGTTTTAGTTACAAAAATCTTTGATTTTTATGTTGGCGTTCTTAAACTGTGACATTTGCATTTGCAAGGGTATAAAAACTTCGGCACAGACGAAGTTAGCTTGGCCTTCTCGTTTGCATTTTTTTTGCCTCGAGCTTATACTGTCGCCAACATCTAGGTACATTTCCTTGACTTCGCTCCATTTCTCATCTGCTGTAGCGTCATCATTCAGCAACACTGATCCTCCCCTCTGATTTAGCGCATCCTTAGAGCTGTCCTTAACTGCCGTTTGTTTCAGTCGGTCGGTGAAGTATTTCGCGTTTGGTCTCGCATTTTCAGATTTAGCAATCGCAGCCGTCCTAAGACGGATGATAGCTACCATTAGATGATGGTCGTAGGAGTTACCTATGTCCGCTCCTCTTTTGCTGCGCACTTCCATTAGGCACCCGCGAAAACGGCGCGAAATACCCAGGTGGTCTATCTGATTCTGGTATTCCCCGGAGGGCGACACCCAGGACACTTTGTGTGCGGTTTTATGCTGGAGTATGGTTCCGCTAATCGCTGGTTGGTTCGCTGAGCAAAATTCTGCAAAGCGGACTCCATTTTCGTTGCGGTCGCCGACTCCGTGCTTTCCCATTATATGGCTTACAAGATCCGACTTTTGCGTTAAGGTCTCCCATCACGAATATAATATCTCCAAGGGGTATTTTCTTGTAAGCCCCTTCTAGTCGGCTGTAAAAGTCGTCCTTGTCACCTTGGAAAGCTTGCTCCGTGGGTGCATATGTTTGCAGGATGCTGATGTTCCGCACCTTGCTTCTGTATCTGGCGTATATTATCGGTGCAGACACTGCCTCCTAGTCTAACATACTTTCGTGAGCAGATGATGTCCCAATCAATCCTAGAAAAATAGCATACAGTTGACTGCCAGATCAATGAGCGCGTTCACCAGCATAAATCGATGACAAAAAATCGCTCCCAGTTGTTCTTTGAAGTGACAGTACAAAATTGCAGAATGGACGAATTCAAGGAATATTTCAGGATATCCAGTTCATCGTTTGAAGTACTCTCAGCTCATTGCTTATCTAAAATTTGTTTAATTCAAATTTATACATATTTGCAGTCTCTTCTTCGAGTAGTCGCTATGAAAGCGGTGGCCCTGGATGAACCAATTGCCAATGTACCTTTGGAAAAAAAAAGTGCTTTTGTAATTTGGATGTTGACAAAACAGGAGACCTTCTTATCAGTAGGTGACCGCTTCGATATAGCAAAAAGTTCTGGCCATCGGATATTCGAGTTTGTTGTTTACATTCTGGCCGGGCTTCCGACTACATACTTATATCAAATGGCCAACGAATTTGCAGCAGCTGAAAAGTGCTGCAATTTTCGAGGAAAAATCTAGGGGTATACCAGGAGTTATTGGTGCAATTGACGGCTGTCATATCCCAATTAAACAGCCTCTTGGCAATGCGTACGACTTTTATAACCCAAAGCAAGTGCACTCAATCATATTGCAAGGTGTCTGCGACAGCACAGCTCGATTCATTGACGTTTTTGTGGGTCAGCCAGGAAGGATGCACGATGCTCGAGTGCTCAAGACAAGCCCCTTATTTTCAAAACTTTCTTCCGAAACAGACCCATTTATTTTGAAAGACATTTAATTGGCGACTCGGCGTACCCTTTAAGCATTTATTTACTTACTCCTTATAGGGACAACGGGCATTTGAGTGTTTCTCAAATCAGATTCAATACCAAATTCTCCGCCATAAGAGCAGTGATCTAGCGAGCTTTTGGGTTATTAAAAGGAAAATTTCGCCGTCTTTAATATCTTGATCTGGACTCTCCTAGTTTTGCCAACTATATTATTATGGCTTGTTGCATGCTACACAACTTCATTTTGTTGGAGAACTATGGAACGGAAAGCGATGACTGGTCTGAAATTGAACGAATGGAGGACGAACAAGAGCCTGCTTGTGAAAGTTCCAGTTTTGCGAGAATTCCACCAGAGGCATCCGAAAAACGAGGCTCTATTAAAAATATGCTTTAAAGTTTATTTATATATGGGGTTTATTTATTTATTTATTATGTTTATAAAAAATATTTTGAGCTTCAATAAGAAACTAAACTAAAATTTTATTTATTTATTTAATTAACATTAGTATTAAGTTTTTCAATCAATTTTTCCAGCATAGAGTTCCGAGCCAGCTGGATTTCATTGCTCTGAGCCTGGATCTTATTGCTCTCCTCTAAAGTAGCTTGCACCTTACGCAGCTCCTCGGTGCGGGCACAATCTGCTTCAATGGCCTGTTTTTTCTGATAGTACAGATCTCTCTGGGCACCTGCCCGTCGCTTGCGTCGTCCTGTGCTCGTGCTTTGCATGTCCTCTACGTCGGTGGCTTAGAGAGAGCTTTCCTCAGAGGCAATCATGGAGCTACAGGAAGGCCCCCCGCTCGATTCAGTCAGTCTGGCCTCCGCCGAATGACCTCGGCGTAAAGGGCCAACAGCAGCTTTGTGGATGCGGCTATCCACTTTTTATCCATTGCTGAAACGTAATTATTAATTTATTAAATGTTTTTAGTTTTCTCATAATATATACTTACTCTTGTTCTCCATTTCAATCAGCTGTTTTTTGTTGTTTGTTTGTAACGCTTCCAGGCCGCCAATTAAAAAATTCGATACCTTTGACGCCGTAGTTTTTATCGACGGCGTTGCTAAAAATTATACAGCACTAAAACAATTAACAAATACACAATAACACCCGCCCCTCACCTTGCGTCCGCGACATAGAGTTGGAAATTTTAGTTCATTTCAATAACCTAGTTCATTAGTTTATTTTATCATGAACTATAGTTCATTTGAACTATAGTTCATTTTTGAACTATAGTTCATTTTTTGAACTATGGTTAATTTTTTTAACTTTAGTTCATCTTTTGAACTATATTTCATTTGAACTATAATTCATTTTTTGAACTATTGTTCATTATTTGAACTATAGTTCATTTGAACTATAGTTAATTTTTTGAACCGTCTACCGTCTTCCACATAACCACATAACAAGGCTCAACAGTAAACTTCTCGGTATCCAGTACCACCTTGCCCTTGGTCAGATCCGTGGCTGTTTACTCAATAAGCACGTTCTTGGTATTAAGCGAGATATGAGAATGATGACCATTAATAATGGGCTGAAGATCTGCAGATCCACTTTAATGGTGGAAAGAGAGTAAGTCGATTTACCCTCAGCTCTTTTTATACATGGAGAAGAGACTATGCATTGTGTGCAATTTGTGGCAATATCAGTTCCTTCGGAGTGTCTGTTTTCTTTGGCTGGGCAAATCGTAAGAGAAAGAAGAAGCTTGTTACTTCCGGAAAATGTAAATGCGCTAGTGATTTTGCACAATAATATGAAAAAGTAATGTAATGGAGTTTTAATATAAACATTTTTCAGACGCATTCCGTCCGTCTCCTTTAGCCTGTGTTGCCGCCTGTGACTGCTCGGAATATTTATCTGATTTTATGCCTTTAAAGATGGTATGATAATTTTGGCCATATGTTTGTAACGCTCAGAAGGGAGCATCTTCGAACACATTCCTGTTAATTTATCTATCCACCCGTCTGCCTGTCCATCTGCCTGTTTCAATCTACTCTTTGAGTTTAAAAGCTGCACGGGTAAATATTATATAATCTTCGGCTTCAAGAAGCAAGCTCTCCTGAACCTTCAAAAATAGTTTTTAATTTCTATGAATAAATGTTTATATATTTATATTTAAAAACTTCAAATGATGAATGATAAAATGTTTATAATAAATATAAAAAGTGAACACAATGAAAAAGTTCTAACAACCTAATCCATAATGCATTTTATTTAAACCCTTTCTTTACGAAATACTTAATAGGGCCGATTTCTGTTCATTTAGATATCTGCTTGTTTTTGCAGCTGCTAAAATTTTGATCTGTAATTTGTAAGTTTATGTGTATGTATGTATGTGTATTTGTAAGTTATGTGTTTATGTAAGTTTAAGTTCTATAAAGATTATGAGAAATCGGCGGATAGTCAGATTTAAATTCTGATTGCACACATCTTATATTTATTGAAAAATAATCTAGGTCCGCTAAAAATAATATTGCATAAATTACATATTTCACACCTTCTTTATTCACCCGTGTAATTTCGCCGTTCATCAAATATTCATAATAATCTTTAGTTTATTTTGCCAATTACCCGATTTTTTTTAAATTTGATCTACATCTATTTTGGCCAGTATTTTGCAAGTTTCGCAATATATTTTGGGCTGTTCAATCTACAACTCTTATTTTTCAACGTCTGCGCTATCATTAATAATCTAATGAAAATTTGGCAAACTTCGCGATTTTTGGACCATTATAAGCTTATATGAATAATATTCAACTTGCGCGATTTTTTGATCGTTCGGTTTACAACTTCTATTTAACTGTCTATATTTGCCATCTATGGAATTCCATCTAAAGGAATAGCCTTTTAATAATCTAAATTCAAATGAGAGTTTTGGCAAATTTCGTAATTTTTATACATATTACACATTTTACACATCTTGCATATACTTTTATATTTTTTGCATATTTTTATTGTTAATATTTTAGTGGTTAAAAATATGAAAAAACAACCGTTATCAGCGAGTCTCGATCTCCCAAAATGCAGCTGTTACGCAGTCTGCGTGCGCGTCTTGTTGACTCCGTTCTCCGATTCGCATTGACTTTGTTGTTATTTACAACTTGAAGAGAGTTAATTTGCGACGCAGTTTATATGAGACTGACTGGCGCCAATTGCCGAAAAAAAATCTCAGAGCCCTCTGGACACTGCTGAGGCAGGTAAATGGAACCGTGACTAGCAAACCAATCAAGATTGATGCAACCAAACTGGCATTGCAATTCCAAAGCCTGCTATATATAGATGCTCCTCCCATGCAACATCTTTTTGCCTCGCCATTTACCAGTGTTTCGGAGCTAGATATGGAAATAGACATCACGCAAATAAGGCACCCAGGGAGGATAGAGTCCCAGCAGAGTTCTTGAAAAATGCTACATCTTACTTTGTACAGCTTCTTACTAATGTATATAAAAAAATTTTTTATGCGGGAAATGCACCAGATAACTTTAGACGAAATGTTATATAACCGATCTTTAAAAAAGGATTTGCAAGCGAACCAGCGAAATACAGAGGTATTTCCTTTTTAAACGATACCACGAAGACCTTTGCTTCAATGTAGCTGAATCGTCTTTGGCTTTAAATTACAAGCCCTTGAAAGTCAGTCTCGTGGCATGTACAGCAAACTGGAGTATAACTTAAAATATACAAATTATTTCACTGACAATTTTAACGTGACAGCAATATCAGTCATTTTTCGAATGAGAACGGAAGTGCTCAACCTGAAGTACATGCCACATATCTCAAAGCCCAGTCATTGCACTCTCTGCAACACCGGAGAGAGAGAAGACACCGCCCACTTCTTTTCTCGCTGTCCAATTCTGAAGGAACTCAGGGTCCTATACTGGGAAAGAGGTACTCTGACCGACCAGGAAATGCACTAGCTCTTAAACGAAAGTAGTTGGCGTTCGCTCACTTTCTACCTTACAGAGTGCCTGCTGTATCGACGCGATTTTTTAATGGACTATGGAGACATGTAACCAGACATCGGAATCGAGAAATCGGAATTTAGGAAATGTCACCTACATTTGCTAACGGCAACATGCTAAAGTCAATTTTTTCTAATCATTGTAAATCCTTTTAATGTTTGAAACTTTTCGTCACAATAAGATATTTGTACATATATACACGCATTACTGGATATCAATGAAAATAAAACTTCAACTACTACTACTACTACACAATAACATTTAAGGCAATACAATCATGAACCCTTAAACTACAAAAAACAATAATTGTTTACCGATTAATTGATCGACGTTTGGCAGTTTGCTTTGCCAAATTAGAATGACGCCGGCGAACCTTGGCTTGTGTGTCGGATGGGTAACCTTATTTGCGTGAGACGCAACCCTGCTGTTGTAGTTAGACCAGAATATTTTACAGAAGCCTTCTAACTGGACAAAGTCGATTATATTTATTCTTATTTCGTTTTTTCGTTTACCAACTCGATTGCTGCAAACTCTTATCTCAAGTCGTTTGGGTTTTAAATTTTTAAGTTGACAGGTTCTGTTCCTGTAAATGTTCTTCTGCAAGTTTAATTACACTGAGTTGTTTCGCCATCACGGACCGGAAGAAGCGAATTAAAACTTAACTGATGACTAACTGCAACTTTTTTAAAGTTTTTACACCCTTGCAGTGTTTCTTTTTTCTCGCCGACTGTTTTCATGCAGAAAATCGGGCAAAATCAAATAAAAATTTTGAACTAAAGTGTCAGAGCATTAACAAATTTTAGTTCAATAGAAAACAAAATTCAAATAACAAATACTTTAACTGCGAAAGTGTAGGCTCAGTATTTTGGGTATGTTCTATAAACCTTTAACATCCCAAAAGCAATTGTCGGTGTTCCTGAAACCTCTTTAAAAAAATATATGATTTAAAAGATTAGTTCAATGAAGTGTCGAAATTGAAAAATAACATCGGATAGAATATCAAAATACGAAATGGAAAACGGTGAAATTTAACTACACTTTTCACATTTATTTTGATCCTTAAAAATTTAAGGATGTTTTCATGGTGAAAACAAAGAACTACGGAGGAAGAGGCAGCAATGCCAAATGGAAAAGCAGTCGGATCAGAAATTAAAAGTGGATTGCATCATTTCTGAAACTCTATTTACGATTATGATTCCCTCGCCACCGGCCTTCATCCAGCAAAATCCAAACAATTAATGCAGGCGCGGCCATTTTTATACCCGTTACTCGTAGAGTAAAAGGGTATACTAAAGTCGTGCAAATGTATGTAACAGGCAGAAGGAATCATTTCCGACCATATAAAGTATATATATTCTTGATCAGCATCAACAGCCGAGTCGATATAGCCATGTCCGTCTGTCTGTCTGTATGAACACCTAGATCTCAGAGACTAGAAGAGCTAGAGCAACCAAATTTGAAATCTAGACTCCTATTGTCTGCACGCAGATCAAGTTTATTTCAAATTTTTGCCACGCCCACCCCCGCCCCCCACAATAAAAAATGTTGAATAACTCCCACAGTTTTTGAGATATCGATCTCAAATTTAAAACTTACATTTATATGCGTCAACATCTATAAGCCCTGAAAATTTCATCAAGACCGGATGTTTCCGTGAGTAACGGGTATATCGAAGTCGGTTAGAGCCGACTTTAACTTACGCTCTCGTTATTTTGTACTGACAAAACTGTTGCTTACAAGTGAGTGGATTGCAAAAATGTAAATTCAACGGGAGCGTAAGTTAAAGTCGGCTCTAACCGACTTCGATATTCCCGTTACTTATGGAAACAAATGTTTAATAGCCTTCCTGTGAGCCTGAGGTGGGACAGCCGAAAAGTATGCAACACTTTTTTAACTCGGCTATTTATCATCCGATCTTGATAATCTTGAAATTTCAGGGCTTATAGATGTTGCGAATATAAATGTACGTTTTAAATTTCAGATCGATATCTCAAAAATTGTGGGAGTTATTCAACAGTTTTATTGTTGGGGCTGGGGTGGGCGTGTCAAAAATTTGAAATAAACTTGATCTGCGTGCAGACAATAGGAGTCTAGATTTCAAATTTGGTTGCTCCAGCTCTTCTAGTCTCTGAGTTCTAGGTGTTCATACAGACAGACGGACGGACCG
>JBAMBO010004674.1:0-62014 GCA_037044535.1 Lordiphosa magnipectinata
TGACATTTCTTCTATAATTAGTAGCCATCTCCCTGTAATTCGCCAGATTATTCCATCCCATCCCCCCGTTCAGGGCCGTCAGCACCTCTTCCTCGGTAAATGTACAAGTTTTGAAATAACGCCAACGAAATTCCCGCAGCATTGGACATTGTCCTACAAAATGCTGCACGTCCTCCTGCTCAGAAATATTGCATAGTCAGCATATACCTCCATTTACAACTCTTCTTGGGCAGCTGTTTAACCATAAAAAATCTCCTCTGGCCTTCATTATCCAAGTTATCTCGCTTTGCTTGAAGACTTGTTGCAGTATGTGGGCCCTATTGCATAATTAAGGTTTTTATACACTCTTGATGCACTTACTGACGCCTTGTTCATGTGTTGCATGTGGTTATCTGCTTTTGATGCGCTTAGGAATCGAACATTGCGGTCAATCCAATTTGCATGCGATTGGTTGTCTCCGAGTGATATGCCATGATGCGCGAACATTTCTCTAAGCCTCGCAAACCACCCCAAATTATTTCGCATCATTTTTTCAGCAAGGATATGCGGGAGTCTTGAATCTTCATACTCAAATAAAATTCTTGATAGACATTCGAGATGAAGTGTTAGACTATAGATGTGAAAAAAAAAAAAAAAAAAAAAAAAAAAAAAATAAAAAAAAAAAAAAAAAAAAAAAAAAAATATTAAAAAAAAAAAAAAAAAAAAAAAAAAAAAAAAAAAAAAAAAAAAAAAAAAACACGAGATTTCTGACTCCATAGCATCTTACCGTTCTTGCTAATCTAAAAAAAAAAAAAAATTTTATGTGAGGCTCACTGTCCCCTTGGCTCACGCACTCTGACACACAAGTTCATACTCGCCTTTGCTTCTTTTGTCCTGGCTGCCACATGCTTCTTAAAGCTCATTGTAGGTGTCAGGATAGCCCCAAGGTATTTGTACTCCGGTACCACCTTCACCTGCTCCTCCTGATACGTCCAGTTCTCCGATGCCGCTAGTCTACCGCCTTTTCTAAACACCATAATCTCGGATTTTGTCTTATTGACTTCCATGCCCCACAATATGCAGTATGTCTCGAGGTTATGGATCATTTGCTGGAGGGTTGAGGGATTGTCCGCTACCATCACAATGTCATCTGCGTACATTAATACCCTAATGTTTGTGTTGTCGATATACAGGCCACCTCCTAAGTGTTCATGCAGATCATCTAAGTACATCGCAAACAGCAACGGTGACATAAGGCATCCTTGCTTTAATCCGTTAATGGTTTCAAACTTCTCAGAAAGCTCACTCCCAGTCCAAACAGCGCAAGACGTTTGTGAGTATACTTTTTCTATAAATTGTATTATTTTTGTGGATACACCTTGTCGTTGGAGCTTGTATATAAGATGTTTACGAGGGACTCGGTTAAATGCAGCCTTAAAATCTACAAAATAAGCATAAACTTTTCTTTTTTCTTCAAATTTAATGCGGACTATAGATGCTAAGTTGAATATGTTGTCAACCGTTGAGTATCCACGCTGGAATCCTGCTTGGAACTCGTTTAATTTATCGTGCTTTTCGACCCACGTTGTTAGTCTCGTCTACAAAAAAAAAAAAAAAAGCTTCGCTGCACAGTTCATAAAGGATATACCTCTGTAGTTCATCGGATAAAAAAAAAAAAAAAAAAAATATATTGGACATAAAAAAAAAAAAAAAAAAGATTTTTTCAAACAGTTGATATCAAACACCTTATTGTATATAGTGACAATTTTGTTAAACATCTCATTGGGGGCGATTTTTGAAAAATCATACGGAACTCTGTCTTCTCCAGGAGCTTTGTTGGATTTGGCTTTGTTGAGTGAAAACACTAGTTCCTCTTTTATTAATACTGCAAAAAAAAAAAAAAAAAAAAAAAACATCGGTGCAAAAAAAAAAAAAAAAAAAAAAAGTTGAGGGTTAAGGAGATTATTAAACTGATTTCTGAAATCCTAATTTCTCGGACTATCCTCCACCAGTCTTTGCTTTCTCTTATTGAGATAATGCGCGCTTCAAGAAAAAAAAAAAAAAAAAATTTGCTTCTTTCGCATAACACTTTATATTCCTGTTGCGCCTTTGTGTAAATCCGTTTGTCTTCTGCAGTGTTTGTTCTTCTAAAACTGTGCAATGCCGCAAACACATTCTGCCTCTTCCTATAGCATTTGGCGTTGTACCATTTGTTATTAAAATTGGTTAAGTAACCACTCTTGTTGCTCGGCGCCGCTTTATTAATTGCAGTTACAATGTCCTCAATTGACAGTTCTTGCTTTTCGGCTTGCAGCACATTAACATGTTTTTGGAATATTTTCTGTGCACGCTTCTGCTTTTTTGTCGTTCCAGAGCAGTTTTGGCAGCAAGTTTGACTTCTGGTCAGATGTTGTCGAACCCAATAAAGCAAATTTCAGCAGTATAGGCATGTGGTCTGACCAAATTTTGCTCTCCACCTCAAAACTTATCACACGTTCTAGTATAGCTCCTTCAACTGCACATACATCTATAACCGAGCTCCCGTTTCTGTTTATGAAGGTATATTTTCATCTAAGTCGCCTTTTGTTCTGCCATTTAAAATTGTCAGTCTCCTGTCATCTGCAAAGTCCAGAAATTTCTTTCCATTTTCATTTCCGTCAATAAACGGATCTTCGGAACTTCTTGCATCCACACCATTTATAAACGTTTCTAGCACTACTTGGTCCAAATATTGTTGCTCGCCACCAATACGCGCATTAATATTACCAATCACGATTGCATTTTCCACTTCTTGTTCAAATAACTCCTTTATCTGGTCGAGGTTTGCTGCCACGTAGCCGGTCTCGAGGATAATGGTATAAAATGAGAATGGTGTCGGTGCTGTAGATGTTGCAATTTATGTGCTGAATTCCACACAATGTTTTCATGACTGTGCCTTATACCTTTTCTTGAAACAAGTTTCGGAGGTTACACCATAACAGTACTGCCAATTTTTCCCCAAAATGTTAGCATTATTTTTCCTCGCATCGTCAGGGGAGCTTCAAGGCTTTAAACAGAGGAGCAGGAATTTTGTATTCTGGCTCTGCCTCCACATGCGCTCCCATCTCAAAGGCAAAAACGTCGTTTTGCTCGATGAGGCTAAAAAACTTCGATGTAGCAACGATTAGCTAACCCATGGACATTGTAACCTAGGACATTTAAAATTAGATAATTACAAGGGGGCAGAACTGTTACATGTTTACAATTGAGAGAGGCATATATTTTTATTGAAGTTTTTTGGCACTGTTCTTCAGGGTGACTTAAAATCAATTGGCATGCCGTTAATTTATCGCCATATTTTGCCACAAATTTCTGCTGCCTTTTATCTGCTCACTAACTCCAGGTTTTCGTTAAACTTTAGCCATTTTGTTCCAATGTGGATCATCTCACTTCTTACGGCGATTTGGTGTGAGCCATCCCTGGCTATGAGTTGTTTTTTAGTACGAAAAGTGCCCGCTTCTGTTGTTGTCTGTCATCGCTGAGGTCTCGTTCCACATAAATCGTTGTGCCTATTAATTTATTTGCATTTTTGAGCACAGCATTAGCAGACTCTTCTGAATCCATTTCCGCGATAATTCCCCATTTGATTTCCTCGCTTATACATTACGCGCGTCTCTTTAATTTGGACGTGGTTCAGCTTAAGCTTCTCTCTGCATATTTGTTTTATCTCCTCTTTTGGTGGGCCCTCCGGTTTTACTCCCCTAAAAATAAGATTTTTCTCTTATTTTGCTCAATGATCCTAATAAGCTCTTTATGATCAGCAGCTGCAGTACGTTTGATCTGTTCGATTTCAGATCTTAGGACATCATTCTCCTCCTTCAGCGCTTGTATTTGCCCCGAAAATACACCAAACTGATCCTTGATCTCGGCTACGTCATCCTTCGTGGCTACATTTTTCAACACCGCCATTAGATCGTGCCTAGTGGGTTCACCTGGCGAGAATTCAAGCCGCCCTCTTTTGGTTGTCTGAGTTGGGGTAGCCAAGTTTTGCGATGGGACGATTGGTGGAGTGCGCAATAATCCTTTTCCAGTCATATTGCGATTTAAATAGCGCGCCAACTGCTTTGATCGTAAATGGTTCGTGTCTTCGCTATCAGTTGTTGCGTCTGTTATGTACTGATTTTTGCGTCTAACAGCCCAATGTTAGTGCAGATCAGCTGCACCTGTTTTGCTTGTCTCTCAAAAACCAATAATATGTGCGAAATTTCTCACCGGTGTATTGTTGTTGTCGGTGCGGGCGTCCAATTAAAGAAATCCAAATATTTGCTCCAATCCGCCGTCCGTGTTCCCAACTCTGTGTCTCCGGCGTGCAGGGATGGTGCCTCCCTTGGTATATTGACTGCTTATTTGGTTTCGATGTGTATAAATGTGAAAAATTTGCAGGCAAATGGGAGCCCGACGCAAAACACAGCCACTTCGTTCTCTCTCTCTCAGTCTCGTTGGCAATAGAATTCAAGTTGAAAAGGGAACGTACGTTATTTAAAAACGAGAGCGTAAGTTAAAGTCGGCTCTAACCGACTTCGAAATACCCGTTACTCACGGAAAGAAACGTTGAATAGCCATTCTGTGTGCCTGAGTCAGGACAGCCGAAAAGTATGCAACATTTTTTTAACTTGGCTATTTATCATCCGATCTTGATGAAAATTGGAGGGCTTATAGATGTTGCGAATATTTACTGAAAGTTTTAAATTTGAGATCGATATCTCAAAAATTGTGGGAGTTATTCAACATTTTTTATTGTGGGGGCGGGGGTGGGCGTGGTAAAAATTTGAAATAAACTTGATCTGCGTGCAGACAATAGGAGTCTACATTTCAAAATTGGTTGCTCTAGCTCTTCTAGTCTCTGAGATCTAGGTGTTCATACAGACAGACGGACAGACGGTCAGACGGACATGGCTATATCGACTCGGCTGTTGATACTGATCAAGAATATATATACTTTATATGGTCGGAAATGATTCCTTCTGCCTGTTACATACATTTGCACGACTTTAGTATACCCTTTTACTCTACGAGTAACGGGTATAATCAGCATGGCTTGTTGAACCAACCAATTGAACGGAAGGTTCTCTTATCTGTTTTGCTTGCTTGAAGAGCTTAACCCATTAAAAATTGAAGGTCAACAAAGAGAGTCGTTCTTATGAGAGCGATCGCTTTCCAGCATTTACTCCGATCCTCTCCAAAAGCGCTTTCGGGGTGTCACGGCGGCTGTAAAAGAGTTGGTCACTGCACAAATAAAGATGTTTAACAAAAAAAAAAAACAACACCATTTCTCACTCCTTTTACTCTTAAATCATTTTCTTTTCGCCCTTGTTTATCCGCTCGTTTTGCCGTCAAATTCTCACAGCCATACGTGAAGCCGTAGCAAAAAAAAATTCAAGCTGATCTTATCCCGTTATAACGGGGGAGAGAGAGTTGGAAAAAGTAACGAGTACGAAGCTAAAGGGGGGGAGAGGGGTGCTCTTTTCATGCGCTCCGTTTTTTTCTATTATTCTTAGTGCTCACACGAAATTGCAGATGGCATAGCAAAAAAAAAAATGAATTTTACAATTAAATATTGGACGAACACTCTCGTACATCTATCTATGTACGTTAGTATGTCAGCAACTCTCACTTTCAGATTTATGTAGGGCTACAGGCTGCTGGAAATATGACGCTCCCTAAGGCAACCAACAAAAAAAAAAATGGTACTACGAACTTCTGATGCGGCGACCATTTTTCCGGGTTCATGGCGATGCTATGCGACCTCTTTAATTTTTCCCGCATTTTTTACGCTTTCCGCAGGCTTAGAGTTCGTTTTTCCGACTCGTTTGACAGAGCTGGCTTCAGGTGGACCCGCACTCGTTAACAGCTCGATAGCACTACTTTGCTCAGTCCGCTGCGAATAATTTTCGCCTTCCTTCTTTGCGTGTCTTCTTTGCTGGACACCATAAAGAGCGCAGCTTAGCGGTTTGGCCTTAGTTAAACCGAAATTTTTAAGAGCGCCTCGTGGGAGAAATAAAGTTGCAGCTGTTTTGCTTAGTGGTTTTGGGCTAAAAACACCTTTATGGGATCATTGCCTTTGGCTGGCAAAAACAGAAGCAATAAGTCCTGCAAAATTGCATATCTAACGAAATTAGATTTTTGTTGTCTGGGACCTTTAGCTGACCGCCTAAGCAGAATTTAAGGCCAAATAATAAGCGACAAACCTGTGAATAGGTTTGCGAGAAACAAAAAATGACGATCTGCTAACTAACACATCTGAAATAGGCTTACCCTATAGATTTGGAGCAGAGAAATTAAATAAATTAAGTGCTTTTTACCACACGTGACCAGCTGTAGCACTTTCCACTGGCTATCTCTTGATCTATCCATGTCAAGCTAAACCTTTGACTGGACCCTTTAGCTGACCGCCTAAGCAGAATTTAAGGCCAAATAATAAGCGCCAAACCTGTGAATAGGTTTGCGAGAAACAAAAAATGACGATCTGCTAACTAACACATCTGAAATAGGCTTACCCTATAGATTTGGAGCAGAGAAATTAAATAAATTAAGTGCTTTTTACCACACGTGACCAGCTGTAGCACTTTCCACTGGCTATCGCTTGATCTATCCATGTCAAGCTAAACCTTTGACTGCTTTTTGGCTAAAAAAAAAATATTGTAAGACCCAAATCCCCGACAAGCTGCACTACAAAACTAGGGGCCAATTTAGCATTAAAGCCTCTGCTAAAATTACTCTGTTGGAAGTTCCTTCGATATACCTTGCCCAACAGCAAACGATACCTCCCGACTGCGCAGGTTATAATTCCTCTCATTTCGCTCATGTTGAACCTTCATTGCCTCCTTGGCTGATCTGCGCAACAAGTCAAAATTCTTCTCTTGAAAATTCTATAGTTCTGTCTTCCAACAGTTCCAAATTTCTTAACAGCTTGTACGTAGGCCCATCCGTTATCATTTGCTGTCCGAACGCAAGACGATACGGACTGGATCTTACTGCGCTATGCATTGAAGATCGTAGAGCACAACATATGTCACTGAGCTTTTCATCCCAATTCAGTTGATCTGGGTGAATGTAGGCTCTTGTGGCTGCAATGACGGATCTACTGACCCTTTCCGACGCATTTGCTTGTGGGGCATAAACGGCCGTATATGCATGTTGAACATTATATTTTTGAATTTACATTGTACCCCATTGTCGGAAACCACCACAGGAAACATTGGAACAATTCCCTCTCCATATAAGGTAGAATTGCATCTGTTGTAAATTTCTTTACCGGTTTTAAGAATGGGAATTTACTGAAATGATCAAGCACGATAAAGATGCCGATGTTTCCCGATCGACTTCGCGGATAGGGCCCTAAATAATCGATGTACAACTTCTGGAAGAACCGTTCAGTTTCACCTAATTTTGCGAGGGAAGGCCTTAACGTGCGGTTTGGAGGCTTAGTGCATTTACACACCTCGCATCCGTTTACAAATGCTTTTACATCAGCAACTAAATTAGGCCAATAATAATAGCGACGTAGTTTCTCAAGCGTTTTACTAATCCCACAATGAGAAGATAAATAATGCACATGGGCAGGTTTCAGAGCTCTACTTATAAGCTCATTTGGAAGCTACAACTCCCAACACTGATCATCAGTAATTTTCTCGTCAGTCGCATGCTCGGCTCGTCGATAAATGAATTTATTAATCACTTTGACATCTGGCATGTGATATTATGGTTGTGCGATATTTTTGCCTTCGAGGATTCGTATTCGTCTGAATTGAAATGTTCCGAGTTGAGATCTACTAGCATGTCCGATCTCAATTCTGACAAATCTGGAACAAACACACGTGACAGGGCATCCGGCACAATATTTTGGCTGCCTTTTCGATGCTGGATTGTGAAACTATACCCTTGTAGTTTCAAGGAACATTGTGCTAAACGACTACTTAAGTCAGATTGAGACATCATCCACTTCAATGAGGCGTGATCGGTGATCACCGTGAATTGCTGACCCTCAACATATGCTCTGACCTTCTTTATGCTTAACAAGGCTGCTAAGCATTCCTTTTCAGTTACAGAGTAGTTGCGCTGACACTGATTTAGTTTACGCGACATAAACGCAATTTGTATCTCATCACCTTCCTCGTTTGTTTGCATAAGCACACCTCCAACACCCGTGTGGCTCGCATCACAATGGATGAAAAAGGGAGTCTTGTAATTGGGCGTGTGCAGTACTGGCGCTTTACACATTGCCAATTTGAGTGCTTGAAATGCCTGCTCAGCTGACTCGGACCAGGTGAATTGACGCTTTTGTTTAAGGGCATCAGTCAAAGGCGAGTCAGTCAATGCTGACCCTCAACATATGCTCTGAACTTCTTTATGCTTAAGAAGGCTGCTAAGCATTCCTTTTCAGTTACAGAGTAGTTGCGCTGACACTGATTTAGTTTACGCGACATAAACGCAATTGGTATCTCATCACCTTCCTCGTTTGTTTGCATAAGCACACCTCCAACACCCGTGTGGCTCGCATCACAATGGATGAAAAAGGGAGTCTTGTAATTGGGCGTGTGCAGTACTGGCGCTTTACACATTGCCAATTTGAGTGCTTGAAATGCCTGCTCAGCTGACTCGGACCAGGTGAATTGACGCTTTTGTTTAAGGGCATCAGTCAAAGGCGAGGCTATACTGGCATAATTTCTGATAAATTTGTGATACCAGCCGGTCATGCCCAGAAAGCGACGCAGCTGTTTCACTGATCGAGGAACAGGATATTCGCTGATTGCAACTATCTTGTCTGCATCCATACGAATCGTTCCATGACCGACTATATGTCCCAGATAGCTTACCTCCTGGACACAAAACTGACTTTTCTCCACATTTAGAGTTAAACCAGCTTGCGAAAGTTTCGGGGCCAGTTCTTTTAGAACATAAAGATGACGTTCGAATGTGTCAGAAACTATAAGTAAATCATCCAAATAGATAAATAATTCGTTCTTAAGAGAGGCAGGAATAATTCTATCCATTAGTTTAGACATTGTTGCGGGGGCATTTGTTAACCCAAAGGGCATTACCGTGAATAGGTATAAAGGCCTACCAGGCACAATAAAGGCAGTTTTGTCCCTTCAACTTGGTTCTAAGGGAATTTGCCAATAAGCGTCTTTTACATCCAGGCTAGAAATAAATTCTGCCTTCGGAAGACGAGCAATGATGCCATCAATAAGAGGCATCGGATATGCATTCTCGTTGACTTTTCTAAACAAAGACGAACTTTGCCAGGTTTGCCTACTATCACCATCGGTGAAGACCACGCACTTTCGGACTCTTCGATTACTCCAAGAGCCAGCAAGCGATCCAGCTCTTCGTACATTTGCTTTTCAGTCGCTGGTAAAACAGCATAATGCCTCTGCTTAATATGTATTGTATTTCCCACATCAATGGCATGAGAAAGCAAGGTAGTTTTTCCCATCCCTTTTTCGACAAATGATGGGAAGGACTTTATAGTCTAGGCTAATTGTGTCTGTTGCTCCGCAGATAAAAGCATAAACTTCTCATGCTGCAATACTGCATGATGCAAATACTGGCAACGTTGGTTTGTAAGGTCAGGCCATCTGGCAAAAAACCAAACTCGACCCAAAAATCTATACCTAAATACAGAGGTTGGATTAACGAAGGTACACTGTAAAACGTAATGGGTTTATTTTGTATCCCTATAGCTTATCATCGTGCGCATTTTTCCAAGAATATTTTGCGTTTTTCCATCAGCCGTACGTACACTAGACGACATTGACTTGTATCGCACCTTATCGTCTAAAAGTTTCTTCGCAAAACTACCCCCAATACAGCTTTTGGATGCACCAGTATCCAATAAGGCTGCTATGTCTTGGCCCAGCAAAGTGACCTCAGCATAGGGTCTCAAATCATGAGCCACAATCGCTGATACTAACGCTCTACTTTCAGATTTCAGTCTTTTGGCATATTCCTTTCGACGGAATCGAGATCGACTGATTCTGCTGGTAAGCATTGTTGTTAAGTGATCAGTAGGGGGCTTATTTATTAGTTTGTGTAACGGTAAGTCTGGGTGATGGGGTAAGTCAGGGGTATAATCATTATCTATAGAACTAGAATTATCTTCTAGTCTGTGTTGGTCGCTTTGCATGCAACCTGTTTGCGTGCACTTGTCCATGGTGCACGAGATGATCCGTTTTTGGACAACATTTCGGACAAGATGGCTTATAAGTGTCTGGCTGACCACAACCATAGCAAAACACGCGACGATCAGCAACACAATCCTGATACCTGTTGCCAACTTTGCGACAGTTACAGCAAGATAGATTAATGGTATTTACTTTGAGCTCATTGTCATCAGCCTCCATATTTGACGGTACAGCTACTTCGTTTACCATTCGACGAGAGGCTGGACGTGGCTTATACGATTGAAGCTTCAGCACCGTTTGTAAGAACACCTCTCGTGTTCTAACTACATGACGGAGTTGAGCTATCGAAAATATATTCTCATAAAAGAGCTCATGTTGAATTTCCGGCAGCAAATTGGACCGAAAAGATTCCAGAAGTGACGCTTCGGACAATATTACTGCCAATTTGTCTGCTAACAAAATGATCGACTCGTAGAACTCATCATACGACTCGTTCTCTTTTTGTTTGCGTCGATCAATTGCAGCGCTAATATTGACGTCAGTGCGCTCGTCCTTAAACTGGACTCTTAATGCAGCGCATAACTTAGGCCACTCAACCTCTGATTCGCTTTTATGGTAGCGCCAAAACCAGTCATTCGCACTACCTTCAAACACATTGCTTGCGTAACCAGAAAACAGGTTTTTATTGTCATTCAGCGTTTGCTTGGTAAGTGCTTCAAAATTTCCAATTGCTGATTATTTGACTAATCCGATCAGGATGCAAATTTCCACTCATAGACGAAACTCTAGTGCCAGTGTCATTTCCAGCACGACTAGTATTAGCCACTTGAGCATTACTAAAATTTTGTTCTGATGCTGGTTGATCAAGTGCGCTTTGCTCTAAAGGTGCCTGTACCACGTGTGGTGCTTACAAAACTGGTGCCGAATGAGGTTCACGTTGAACGAGAGCTGCCAATATGCTTTGAAAGACTGCAGCAATTGCTTGAGACATCGCTTCAGCTTATCGATCTAAGACGGCTGTCATGGGATCAGTGATTGTCTGCTGCATTTTACGGACAGTTGGCGAAACTTCATGCGTTCGAGCAATGTGTGATAGCTGTTGATTGGGGTCAGACATTTTGACCGATAGGGATTTAGGAGGAGCGTTCTTAACGTTACTTCTAGTAGTTGTTGGCATGACTGTTTATATTGCCTCTGGGGTTGCTGTCGAAAACTCCAAGCTATTATTGGAGGTTAAGCTGGAAGTGGATGAACAAAGCGATACTTTGCACACAGGGCAAATCTTATTGTTCCCTATTCGGGTTTGAAAGCAAACTCTATGGAACGTGTGTCCACAGCTTGTCAGCACTTGGGCCGCAAACTCAATGGGGCCTAAGCAAATAACACAAACAATATTTATATTTTCTACAGGTGCAAGATTCTCGCAACTGTGAGCTAAGTTGGGCATTACCAGTTAGATATTTAAAGGTAAAAGCCAAAAAAACAATAAAACTTTAATTTACCCCAAAACAAAAGGTTTTCACTAACGCAGTAGTAATTCAATAAAAATGTTCATAAAATAATTCCGGAGACCATGCAATCGTTTCAGGTACAGGTAATGTATATCTTTTGGTGCAACATAATAAAATGTAAAATTAAGGCAATACCAGTAATTTCCTTAGTTGTACGGAGGGCCATAGTTCAAAACCATTGAAACCCTGATCCAGAAACAACTTTGGAAATTTACGCATTAACGAATGCGAGAAATTAAAGATCACAAGAAATATAAATAGAGCGAAATAAATGAGAGTTAAAGGGCAAGAATTGGGGAAGAGAAAGTGAGTACTGCTCCAAATGCCGGTGTCCACTTAATTTGAAAGTAGGACTAATTCCAAGGAACATTTACCACTATTACTACCTCCAAATGAAAATATGAAATGCCTTTTTGCAATTTGTGATATTAAGCGACGGTGTTGAGGCTAATTTGAAGTCAAAACGCTTCCAATACACTTAAACATTTTGCAACCGATGCGGCTTTCTGGGGAACTAGATTATAAAACTATTTTGAAGCTGTTATTGTGTCCATAGAACTCCAAGATCCAACAGGATTTCAGGAAAAGGAAAGTATTAAGAAAATAAAGTTAGCTACAGTAATAGAGTCTTGACCCATCCAGCCTGGAGAACGACGAGGATGAGGATTCAACCATGGTAGTTGACCCATCCGGGCCGGAGGACGCCGACAACGATCATGCAGTTGAAGGTCCTCCAGGTCAACTTGCATAAAAGCAAGCTTGCGTCGGCGGAGCTCCTGATAACCCTTGAGGAAGGGCCCGCCGATGTGGCCTTAGTTCATGAACCTTGGATTGCGGCAGGAAACAAAGTCTCAGGGCTAAGGTCAAAAAATTACAACACTTTCCATCCCACCGCGGTAAGTAAGGCACGGACAGCCATTCTGGTAAGAAAAGGCATCTATGCTTACCTTATGTCAAATTACAGCACGGACGACCTCACAGTTGTGGTCCTGGAAGGCCACGATGATGAGCCAATAATAATGGCGTCCTGCTACATGGCACATGAGCGAGAGTCACCACCGGCCGAGCTCGTACGTCTAACGGCCGAGGCGAGTAGGAAAAATCAGCCACTTGTCATCGGAACGGACGCCAACGCACATCACACAGTGTGGGGCAGTCCGGACATAAACGACAGAGGTGAGTCTCTCCTAAGCTTTATACTACAAACTAACATAAAAGTAGAAAACGTTGGAGATGTGCTCACATATGTGGGACCAACATCGGCCAACGTCCTAGACCTAACTCTGACCTTAGAGAACAGTACCCAGGCGACTCACCTCTGTCGTTTATGTCCGGACTGCCCCACACTGTGTGATGTGCGTTGGCGTCCGTTCCTATGACAAGTGGCTGGTTTTTCCTACTCGCCTCGGCCGTTAGACGTACGAGCTCGGCCGGTGGTGACTCTCGCTCGTGTGCCATGTAGCAGGACGCCATTATTATTGGCTCATCATCGTGGCCTTCCAGGGCCACAACTGTGAGGTCGTCCGTGCTGTAATTTGACATAAGGTAAGCATAGATGCCTTTTCTTACCAGAATGGCTGTCCGTGCCTTACTTACCGCGGTGGGATGGAAAGTGTTGTAATTTGGTGACCTTAGCCCTGAGACCTTGTTCCCTGCCGCAATCCAAGGTTCCTGAACTAAGGCCACATCGGCGGGCCCTTCCTCAAGGGTTATCAGGAGCTCCGCCGACGCAAGCTTGCTTTTATGCAAGTTGACCTGGAGGACCTTCAACTGCATGATCGTTGTCGGCGTCCTCCGGCCCGGATGGGTCAACTACCATGGTTGAATCCTCATCCTCGTCGTTCTCCAGGCTGGATGGGTCAAGACTCTATTACTGTAGCTAACTTTATTTTCTTAATACTTTCCTTTTCCTGAAATCCTGTTGGATCTTGGAGTTCTATGGACACAATAACAGCTTCAAAATAGTTTTATAATCTAGTTCCCCAGAAAGCCGCATCGGTTGCAAAATGTTTAAGTGTATTGGAAGCGTTTTGACTTCAAATTAGCCTCAACACCGTCGCTTAATATCACAAATTGCAAAAAGGCATTTCATATTTTCATTTGGAGGTAGTAATAGTGGTAAATGTTCCTTGGAATTAGTCCTACTTTCAAATTAAGTGGACACCGGCATTTGGAGCAGTACTCACTTTCTCTTCCCCAATTCTTGCCCTTTAACTCTCATTTATTTCGCTCTATTTATATTTCTTGTGATCTTTAATTTCTCGCATTCGTTAATGCGTAAATTTCCAAAGTTGTTTCTGGATCAGGGTTTCAATGGTTTTGAACTATGGCCCTCCGTACAACTAAGGAAATTACTGGTATTGCCTTAATTTTACATTTTATTATGTTGCACCAAAAGATATACATTACCTGTACCTGAAACGATTGCATGGTCTCCGGAATTATTTTATGAACATTTTTATTGAATTACTACTGCGTTAGTGAAAACCTTTTGTTTTGGGGTAAATTAAAGTTTTATTGTTTTTTTGGCTTTTACCTTTAAATATCTAACTGGTAATGCCCAACTTAGCTCACAGTTGCGAGAATCTTGCACCTGTAGAAAATATAAATATTGTTTGTGTTATTTGCTTAGGCCCCATTGAGTTTGCGGCCCAAGTGCTGACAAGCTGTGGACACACGTTCCATAGAGTTTGCTTTCAAACCCGAATAGGGAACAATAAGATTTGCCCTGTGTGCAAAGTATCGCTTTGTTCATCCACTTCCAGCTTAACCTCCAATAATAGCTTGGAGTTTTCGACAGCAACCCCAGAGGCAATATAAACAGTCATGCCAACAACTACTAGAAGTAACGTTAAGAACGCTCCTCCTAAATCCCTATCGGTCAAAATGTCTGACCCCAATCAACAGCTATCACACATTGCTCGAACGCATGAAGTTTCGCCAACTGTCCGTAAAATGCAGCAGACAATCACTGATCCCATGACAGCCGTCTTAGATCGATAAGCTGAAGCGATGTCTCAAGCAATTGCTGCAGTCTTTCAAAGCATATTGGCAGCTCTCGTTCAACGTGAACCTCATTCGGCACCAGTTTTGTAAGCACCACACGTGGTACAGGCACCTTTAGAGCAAAGCGCACTTGATCAACCAGCATCAGAACAAAATTTTAGTAATGCTCAAGTGGCTAATACTAGTCGTGCTGGAAATGACACTGGCACTAGAGTTTCGTCTATGAGTGGAAATTTGCATCCTGATCGGATTAGTCAAATAATCAGCAATTGGAAATTTTGAAGCACTTACCAAGCAAACGCTGAATGACAATAAAAACCTGTTTTCTGGTTACGCAAGCAATGTGTTTGAAGGTAGTGCGAATGACTGGTTTTGGCGCTACCATAAAAGCGAATCAGAGGTTGAGTGGCCTAAGTTATGCGCTGCATTAAGAGTCCAGTTTAAGGACGAGCGCACTGACGTCAATATTAGCGCTGCAATTGATCGACGCAAACAAAAAGAGAACGAGTCGTATGATGAGTTCTACGAGTCGATCATTTTGTTAGCAGACAAATTGGCAGTAATATTGTCCGAAGCGTCACTTCTGGAATCTTTTCGGTCCAATTTGCTGCCGGAAATTCAACATGAGCTCTTTTATGAGAATATATTTTCGATAGCTCAACTCCGTCATGTAGTTAGAACACGAGAGGTGTTCTTACAAACGGTGCTGAAGCTTCAATCGTATAAGCCACGTCCAGCCTCTCGTCGAATGGTAAACGAAGTAGCTGTACCGTCAAATATGGAGGCTGATGACAATGAGCTCAAAGTAAATACCATTAATCTATCTTGCTGTAACTGTCGCAAAGTTGGCAACAGGTATCAGGATTGTGTTGCTGATCGTCGCGTGTTTTGCTATGGTTGTGGTCAGCCAGACACTTATAAGCCATCTTGTCCGAAATGTTGTCCAAAAACGGATCATCTCGTGCACCATGGACAAGTGCACGCAAACAGGTTGCATGCAAAGCGACCAACACAGACTAGAAGATAATTCTAGTTCTATAGATAATGATTATACCCCTGACTTATCCCATCACCCAGACTTACCGTTACACAAACTAATAAATAAGCCCCCTACTGATCACTTAACAACAATGCTTACCAGCAGAATCAGTCGATCTCGATTCCGTCGAAAGGAATATGCCAAAAGACTGAAAGCTGAAAGTAGAGCGTTAGTATCAGCGATTGTGGCTCATGATTTGAGACCCTATGCTGAGGTCACTTTGCTGGGCCAAGACAAAACAGCCTTAATGGATACTGGTGCATCCAAAAGCTGTATTGGGGGTAGTTTTGCGAAGAAACTTTTAGACGATAAGGTGCGATACAAGTCAATGTCGTCTAGTGTACGTACGGCTGATGGAAAAACGCAAAATATTCTTGGAAAATGCGCACGATGATAAGCTATAGGGATACAAAATAAACCCATTACGTTTTACAGTGTACCTTCGTTAATCCAACCTCTGTATTTAGGTATAGATTTTTGGGTCGAGTTTGGTTTTTTGCCAGATGGCCTGACCTTACAAACCAACGTTGCCAGTATTTGTGAGTTTAAGCATGAGAAGTTTATGCTTTTATCTGCGGAGCAACAGACACAATTAGCCCAGACTATAAAGTCCTTCCCATCATTTGTCGAAAAAGGGATGGGAAAAACTACCTTGCTTTCTCATGCCATTGATGTGGGAAATGCAATACATATTAAGCAGAGGCATTATGCTGTTTTACCAGCGACTGAAAAGCAAATGTACGAAGAGCTGGATCGCTTGCTGGCTCTTGGAGTAATCGAAGAGTCCGAAAGTGCGTGGTCTTCACCGATGGTGATAGTACGCAAACCTGGCAAAGTTCGTCTTTGTTTAGAAAAGTCAACGAGAATGCATATCCGATGCCTCTTATTGATGGCATCATTGCTCGTCTTCCGAAGGCAGAATTTATTTCTAGCCTGGATGTAAAAGACGCTTATTGGCAAATTCCCTTAGAACCAAGTTGAAGGGACAAAACTGCCTTTATTGTGCCTGGTAGGCCTTTATACCTATTCACGGTAATGCCCTTTGGGTTAACAAATGCCCCCGCAACAATGTCTAAACTAATGGATAGAATTATTCCTGCCTCTCTTAAGAACGAATTATTTATCTATTTGGATGATTTACTTATAGTTTCTGACACATTCGAACGTCATCTTTATGTTCTAAAAGAACTGGCCCCGAAACTTTCGCAAGCTGGTTTAACTCTAAATGTGGAGAAAAGTCAGTTTTGTGTCCAGGAGGTAAGCTATCTGGGACATATAGTCGGTCATGGAACGATTCGTATGGATGCAGACAAGATAGTTGCAATCAGCGAATATCCTGTTCCTCGATCAGTGAAACAGCTGCGTCGCTTTCTGGGCATGACCGGCTGGTATCACAAATTTATCAGAAATTATGCCAGTATAGCCTCGCCTTTGACTGATGCCCTTAAACAAAAGCGTCAATTCACCTGGTCCGAGTCAGCTGAGCAGGCATTTCAAGCACTCAAATTGGCAATGTGTAAAGCGCCAGTACTGCACACGCCCAATTACAAGACTCCCTTTTTCATCCATTGTGATGCGAGCCACACGGGTGTTGGAGGTGTGCTTATGCAAACAAACGAGGAAGGTGATGAGATACCAATTGCGTTTATGTCGCGTAAACTAAATCAGTGTCAGCGCAACTACTCTGTAACTGAAAAGGAATGCTTAGCAGCCTTCTTAAGCATAAAGAAGTTCAGAGCATATGTTGAGGGTCAGCATTGACTGACTCGCCTTTGACTGATGCCCTTAAACAAAAGCGTCAATTCACCTGGTCCGAGTCAGCTGAGCAGGCATTTCAAGCACTCAAATTGGCAATGTGTAAAGCGCCAGTACTGCACACGCCCAATTACAAGACTCCCTTTTTCATCCATTGTGATGCGAGCCACACGGGTGTTGGAGGTGTGCTTATGCAAACAAACGAGGAAGGTGATGAGATACAAATTGCGTTTATGTCGCGTAAACTAAATCAGTGTCAGCGCAACTACTCTGTAACTGAAAAGGAATGCTTAGCAGCCTTGTTAAGCATAAAGAAGGTCAGAGCATATGTTGAGGGTCAGCAATTCACGGTGATCACCGATCACGCCTCATTGAAGTGGATGATGTCTCAATCTGACTTAAGTAGTCGTTTAGCACAATGTTCCTTGAAACTACAAGGGTATAGTTTCACAATCCAGCATCGAAAAGGCAGCCAAAATATTGTGCCGGATGCCCTGTCACGTGTGTTTGTTCCAGATTTGTCAGAATTGAGATCGGACATGCTAGTAGATCTCAACTCGGAACATTTCAATTCAGACGAATACGAATCCTCGAAGGCAAAAATATCGCACAACCATAATATCACATGCCAGATGTCAAAGTGATTAATAAATTCATTTATCGACGAGCCGAGCATGCGACTGACGAGAAAATTACTGATGATCAGTGTTGGGAGTTGTAGCTTCCAAATGAGCTTATAAGTAGAGCTCTGAAACCTGCCCATGTGCATTATTTATCTTCTCATTGTGGGATTAGTAAAACGCTTGAGAAACTACGTCGCTATTATTATTGGCCTAATTTAGTTGCTGATGTAAAAGCATTTGTAAACGGATGCGAGGTGTGTAAATGCACTAAGCCTCCAAACCGCACGTTAAGGCCTTCCCTCGCAAAATTAGGTGAAACTGAACGGTTCTTCCAGAAGTTGTACATCGATTATTTAGGGCCCTATCCGCGAAGTCGATCGGGAAACATCGGCATCTTTATCGTGCTTGATCATTTCAGTAAATTCCCATTCTTAAAACCGGTAAAGAAATTTACAACAGATGCAATTCTACCTTATATGGAGAGGGAATTGTTCCAATGTTTCCTGTGGTGGTTTCCGACAATGGGGTACAATGTAAATTCAAAAATATAATGTTCAACATGCATATACGGCCGTTTATGCCCCACAAGCAAATGCGTCGGAAAGGGTCAGTAGATCCGTCATTGCAGCCACAAGAGCCTACATTCACCCAGATCAACTGAATTGGGATGAAAAGCTCAGTGACATATGTTGTGCTCTACGATCTTCAATGCATAGCGCAGTAAGATCCAGTCCGTATCGTCTTGCGTTCGGACAGCAAATGATAACGGATGGGCCTACGTACAAGCTGTTAAGAAATTTGGAACTGTTGGAAGACAGAACTATAGAATTTTCAAGAGAAGAATTTTGACTTGTTGCGCAGATCAGCCAAGGAGGCAATGAAGGTTCAACATGAGCGAAATGAGAGGAATTATAACCTGCGCAGTCGGGAGGTATCGTTTGCTGTTGGGCAAGGTATATCGAAGGAACTTCCAACAGAGTAATTTTAGCAGAGGCTTTAATGCTAAATTGGCCCCTAGTTTTGTAGTGCAGCTTGTCGGGGATTTGGGTCTTACAATATTTTTTTTTTAGCCAAAAAGCAGTCAAAGGTTTAGCTTGACATGGATAGATCAAGCGATAGCCAGTGGAAAGTGCTACAGCTGGTCACGTGTGGTAAAAAGCACTTAATTTATTTAATTTCTCTGCTCCAAATCTATAGGGTAAGCCTATTTCAGATGTGTTAGTTAGCAGATCGTCATTTTTTGTTTCTCGCAAACCTATTCACAGGTTTGGCGCTTATTATTTGGCCTTAAATTCTGCTTAGGCGGTCAGCTAAAGGGTCCAGTCAAAGGTTTAGCTTGACATGGATAGATCAAGAGATAGCCAGTGGAAAGTGCTACAGCTGGTCACGTGTGGTAAAAAGCACTTAATTTATTTAATTTCTCTGCTCCAAATCTATAGGGTAAGCCTATTTCAGATGTGTTAGTTAGCAGATCGTCATTTTTTGTTTCTCGCAAACCTATTCACAGGTTTGTCGCTTATTATTTGGCCTTAAATTCTGCTTAGGCGGTCAGCTAAAGGTCCCAGACAACAAAAATCTAATTTCGTTAGATATGCAATTTTGCAGGACTTATTGCTTCTGTTTTTGCCAGCCAAAGGCAATGATCCCATAAAGGTGTTTTTAGCCCAAAACCACTAAGCAAAACAGCTGCAACTTTATTTCTCCCACGAGGCGCTCTTAAAAATTTCGGTTTAACTAAGGCCAAACCGCTAAGCTGCGCTCTTTATGGTGTCCAGCAAAGAAGACACGCAAAGAAGGAAGGCGAAAATTATTCGCAGCGGACTGAGCAAAGTAGTGCTATCGAGCTGTTAACGAGTGCGGGTCCACCTGAAGCCAGCTCTGTCAAACGAGTCGGAAAAACGAACTCTAAGCCTGCGGAAAGCGTAAAAAATGCGGGAAAAATTAAAGAGGTCGCATAGCATCGCCATGAACCCGGAAAAATGGTCGCCGCATCAGAAGTTCGTAGTACCATTTTTTTTTTTGTTGGTTGCCTTAGGGAGCGTCATATTTCCAGCAGCCTGTAGCCCTACATAAATCTGAAAGTGAGAGTTGCTGACATACTAACGTACATAGATAGATGTACGAGAGTGTTCGTCCAATATTTAATTGTAAAATTCATTTTTTTTTTTGCTATGCCATCTGCAATTTCGTGTGAGCACTAAGAATAATAGAAAAAAACGGAGCGCATGAAAAGAGCACCCCTCTCCCCCCCTTTAGCTTCGTACTCGTTACTTTTTCCAACTCTCTCTCCCCCGTTATAACGGGATAAGATCAGCTTGAATTTTTTTTTGCTACGGCTTCACGTATGGCTGTGAGAATTTGACGGCAAAACGAGCGGATAAACAAGGGCGAAAAGAAAATGATTTAAGAGTAAAAGGAGTGAGAAATGGTGTTGTTTTTTTTTTTTGTTAAACATCTTTATTTGTGCAGTGACCAACTCTTTTACAGCCGCCGTGACACCCCGAAAGCGCTTTTGGAGAGGATCGGAGTAAATGCTGGAAAGCGATCGCTCTCATAAGAACGACTCTCTTTGTTGACCTTCAATTTTTAATGGGTTAAGCTCTTCAAGCAAGCAAAACAGATAAGAGAACCTTCCGTTCAATTGGTTGGTTCAACAAGCCATGCTGATTATACCCGTTACTCGTAGAGTAAAAGGGTATACTAAAGTCGTGCAAATGTATGTAACAGGCAGAAGGAATCATTTCCGACCATATAAAGTATATATATTCTTGATCAGTATCAACAGCCGAGTCGATATAGCCATGTCCGTCTGACCGTCTGTCCGTCTGTCTGTATGAACACCTAGATCTCAGAGACTAGAAGAGCTAGAGCAACCAATTTTGAAATGTAGACTCCTATTGTCTGCACGCAGATCAAGTTTATTTCAAATTTTTACCACGCCCACCCCCGCCCCCACAATAAAAAATGTTGAATAACTCCCACAATTTTTGAGATATCGATCTCAAATTTAAAACTTTCATAAATATTCGCAACATCTATAAGCCCTCCAATTTTCATCAAGATCGGATGATAAATAGCCAAGTTAAAAAAATGTTGCATACTTTTCGGCTGTCCTGACTCAGGCACACAGAATGGCTATTCAACGTTTCTTTCCGTGAGTAACGGGTATTTCGAAGTCGGTTAGAGCCGACTTTAACTTACGCTCTCGTTTTTAAATAACGTACGTTCCCTTTTCAACTTGAATTCTATTGCCAACGAGACTAGAGAGAGAGAACGAAGTGGCTGTGTTTTGCGTCGGGCTCCCATTTGCCTGCAAATTTTTCACATTTATACACATCGAAACCAAATAAGCAGTCAATATACCAAGGGAGGCACCATCCCTGCACGCCGGAGACACAGAGTTGGGAACACGGACGGCGGATTGGAGCAAATATTTGGATTTCTTTAATTGGACGCCCGCACCGACAACAACAATACACCGGTGAGAAATTTCGCACATATTATTGGTTTTTGAGAGACAAGCAAAACAGGTGCAGCTGATCTGCACTAACATTGGGCTGTTAGACGCAAAAATCAGTACATAACAGACGCAACAACTGATAGCGAAGACACGAACCATTTACGATCAAAGCAGTTGGCGCGCTATTTAAATCGCAATATGACTGGAAAAGGATTATTGCGCACTCCACCAATCGTCCCATCGCAAAACTTGGCTACCCCAACTCAGACAACCAAAAGAGGGCGGCTTGAATTCTCGCCAGGTGAACCCACTAGGCACGATCTAATGGCGGTGTTGAAAAATGTAGCCACGAAGGATGACGTAGCCGAGATCAAGGATCAGTTTGGTGTATTTTCGGGGCAAATACAAGCGCTGAAGGAGGAGAATGATGTCCTAAGATCTGAAATCGAACAGATCAAACGTACTGCAGCTGCTGATCATAAAGAGCTTATTAGGATCATTGAGCAAAATAAGAGAAAAAATCTTATTTTTAGGGGAATAAAAACGGAGGGCCCACCAAAAGAGGAGATAAAACAAATATGCAGAGAGAAGCTTAAGCTGAACCACGTCCAAATTAAAGAGACGCGCGTAATGTATAAGCGAGGAAATCAAATGGGGAATTATCGCGGAAATGGATTCAGAAGAGTCTGCTAATGCTGTGCTCAAAAATGCAAATAAATTAATAGGCACAACGATTTATGTGGAACGAGACCTCAGCGATGACAGACAACAACAGAAGCGGGCACTTTTGGGTCTTAAAAGACAACTCATAGCCAGGGATGGCTCACACCGAATTGCCGTAAGAAATGATAGGATCCGCATTGGAACAAAATGGCTAAAGTTTAACGAAAACCTGGAGTTAGTGAGCGGAGATCAAAAGGCAGCAGAAATTCTGGCAGAAATATATGGCGATAAAATTAACGGCATGCCAATTGATTTTAAGTCACTCTTAGAAAGCAGTACCCAAAAAAACTAAATAAGAATATATGCCTCTCTCAAATTGTAAACGTACCAGTTCCGTCCCCTTGTAATTATCTAATTTTAAATGTCCTAGGTTACAATGTCCATGGGTTAGCTAATAAGTTATTACATCGAAGTTTTTTCGCCTACATCGAGCAAAACGACGTTTTTGCCTTAATGGAGACACATGTGGAGGCAGAGCAAATACAAAATTATGCTCCTCTGTTTAAAGCCTTTAAAACTTACTGGCAACCAGCAAGTAGATGCAGCCGTTTCGGAAGAGCTATTGGCGGTATGGTTATTGGTGTAAACAGAAAGTTGTTAGAGAAAGGTATAAGGCACAGTCATGAAACACTTTGTGGAATTCAGCACATAAAGATCCAGACGTCACACAACACATACTCATTTATACCATTATACCTCAGACCGGCTACATGGGCAGCAAACCTCGACCAGATAAAGGAGTTATTTGAACAAGAAGTGGAAAATGCAATCGTGATTGGTAATATTAATGCGCGTATTGGTGGCGAGCAACAATATTTGGACCAAGTCATGCTAGAAACGTTTATAAATGGTGTGGATGCAAGAAACTCCAAAGATGCGACTGTAAATGCAAATGGAAGGAAATTTCTGGACTTTGCAGATGACAGGGGACTGACAATTTTAAATGGCAGAACAAAAGGCGACTTAGATGGAGATTTTACCTTCATAAACAGAAACGGGAGCTCGGTTATAGATGTATGTGCAGTTGAAGGAGCTATACTAGAACGTGTGATAAGTTTTGAGGTGGAGAGCAAAATTTGGTCAGACCACATGCCTATACTGCTGAAATTTGCTTTATTGGGTTCGACAACATCTGACCAGAAGTCAAACTTGCTGCCAAAACTGCTCTGGAACGACAAAAAAGCAGAAGCATACAAGAAAAATGTCCAAAAACATGTTAATGTGCTGCAAGCCGAAAAGCAAGAACTGTCAATTGAGGACATTGTAACTGCAATTAATAAAGCGGCGCCGAGCAACAAGAGTGGTTACTTAACCAATTTTAATAACAAATGGTACAACGCCAAATGCTATAGGAAGAGGCAGAATGTGTTTGCGGCATTGCACAGTTTTAGAAGAACAAACACTGCAGAAGACAAACGGATTTACACAAAGGCGCAACAGGAATATAAAGTGTTATGCGAAAGAAGCAAAATAGAGTATGAGCATAACCTTGAAGCGCGCATTATCTCAATAAGAGAAAGCAAAGACTGGTGGAGGATAGTCCGAGAAATTAGGATTTCAGAAATCAGTTTAATAATCTCCTTAACCCTCAACAAAACGCCGTGGAGTTTCAATATGCACCAATGTATATCACGGATCCAGACTTAGATGCAGTATTAATGGAGGAACTATTGTCAGCACTAAACAAAGCCAAATCCAACAAAGCTCCTGGAGAAGACAGAGTTCCGTATGAATTTTTCAAAAACGCCCCAAATGAGATGCTTTAACAAATTGTCACTATATACAATAGAGTGTTTGATATCAACTGTTTGGAAAAATCTTTCAGCAACAGTATAATATATCCAATATAAAAAAGGAGATATCAACGATCCGATGAACTACAGAGGTATATCCTTTATGAACTGTGCAGCGAAGCTACTAATGAGTATACTGTCGACGAGACTAACAACGTGGGTCGAAAAGCACGATAAATTAAACGAGTTCCAAGCAGGATTCCGGCGTGGATACTCAACGGTTGACAACATGTTCAACTTAGCATCTATAGTCCGCATTAAATTTGAAGAAAAAAGAAAAGTTTATGCTTATTTTGTAGATTTTAAGGCTGCGTTTGACCGAGTACCTCGTAAACATCTTATATACAAGCTCCAACGACAAGGTGTATCCACAAAAATAATACAATTTATAGAAAAAGTATACTCACAAACGTCTTGCGCTGTTTGGACTGGGAGTGAGCTTTCTGAGAAGTTTGAAACCATTAACGGATTAAAGCAAGGATGCCTTATGTCACCGTTGCTGTTTGCGATGTACTTAGATGATCTGCATGAACACTTAGGAGGTGGCCTGTATATCGACAACACAAACATTAGGGTATTAATGTACGCAGATGACATTGTGATGGTAGCGGACAATCCCTCAACCCTCCAGCAAATGATCCATAACCTCGAGACATACTGCATATTGTGGGGCATGGAAGTCAATAAGACAAAATCCGAGATTATGGTGTTTAGAAAAGGCGGTAGACTAGCGGCATCGGAGAACTGGACGTATCAGGAGGAGCAGGTGAAGGTGGTACCGGAGTACAAATACCTTGGGGTTATCCTGACACCTACAATGAGCTTTAAGAAGCATGTGGCAGCCAGGACAAAAGAAGCAAAGGCGAGTATAAACTCTGTGTGGGCGAATTTCATCAACAAGGGGACAGTGAACCTAGCATCTAAATGGAAAATCTTTAACTCAGTCAGCAGAACGGTACAGTGCTATGGAGCTCAAGTCTGGGGTGGAGAAATAAAGGAAAAGGCAGACCAACTGCAGCGATATTTTTTAAAGAGGATACTCAAACTACCAGATAGCACACCCAACTACATATTGGGGATTGACGCAGGGCTAGAAGATGGACACATCTATAGTCTAACACTTCATCTCAAATATCTATCAAGAATTTTATTTGAGTATGAAGATTCTAGACTCCCGCATATCCTTGCTGAAAAAATGATGCGAAATAATTTGGGGTGGTTTGCGAGGCTTAGAGAAATGTTCGCGCATCATGGCATATCACTCGGAGACAACCAATCGCATGCAAATTGGATTGACCGCAATGTTCGATTCCTAAGCGCATCAAAAGCAGATAACCACATGCAACACATGAACAAGGCGTCAGTAAGTGCATCAAGAGTGTATAAAAACCTTAATTATGCAATAGGGCCCACATACTGCAACGAGTCTTTCAAGCAAAGCGAGATAACTTGGATAATGAAGGCCAGAGGAGATCTTTTATGGTTAAACAGCTGCCCAAGAAGAGTTGTAAATGGAGGTATATGCTCACTATGCAATATGTCTGAGCAGGAGGACGTGCAGCATTTTGTAGGACAATGTCCAATGCTGCGGGAATTTCGTTGGCGTTATTTCAAAACTTGTACATTTACCGAGGAAGAGGTGCTGACGGCCCTGAACGGGGGGATGGGATGGAATAATCTGGCGAATTACATAGAGATGGCTACTAATTATAGAAGAAATGTCATAAATGAAAATTTTTAAATAATATGCAGAATATGAAATTTTGTTAACTAACTATATATGTAATTGTTTTTTTATGTCATACAACAGAAGGAAGGCTGACGGTTTTAAACCAAGCTTTAAATGTTTGTTTATTATTAGTTAATCAATGTAAAGCTGTAAGCTATGAAAATTATCAAATGAAAATAAACACTTATCTATCTATCTATCTATCTATCTATCTATTGCCAACGAAAAACTTTTGCACTTTAAGGCACTTGTCGTTATCGTCATCGAAACTGATCGGCTGTGATTTTCATGCAGCTCCGCCTTTATTAAATAATAAATTTATTAAAGCCAATTTTTTTTGAAGCGGAATTTGTAGTGCCAAAATCGTTCGCAGTTGAGTGTGCATCTGTGCTGCGTTGGTTTGGTTGTTTGCCATTTATTTGTTTAGGCGCCACCATAACCTAGCCTCAACCTCTGCAGCCGTTGTTGTTGTTGTTGTTGCCGGTGCCGGCGATCACTGTGCTGCGTCAGTGAAGAAAGCACACTCAGTGAAGGAAGCACAAATCCAGACCAGGTGGGAGGAGGTCTAGGGCACGTCCCGGTGCATAGCGGAGTGAGTTTTTAGGCGTCTGGTAGCGTAAAACTCTAATTTTGTGTTAATGTTTTGATTTTTTGTGCTAAAAGAACGACCCTGTCTTTCGTCAGTGTTGCGACACCCGTCAGTGCTGACACTTTAGCCAGAGATAATTTTCCTGGAGTCTGGCCTTTTTATAGATAGATCCCATATTTTTAACTCAAAATTTTTGAAGAACTAAATTTTTCTAATTTACACACACTTAATTAGAGAAAATGTAGAATAAAGGAATCCTGCTGTTTTAAGGCTTTATTCTATATAATATAACTAGCATAGTACCCGTCGCGCTTTGCTGCGCCGCCATCAGTATAGCCTTATTAATTTGTGTCCCCCGTAAAGCCCTCAAAGCGAATCGTACATACATCGGCTTGAATTCAAAGTCTTACTACTTTGCCTTTTTCCCGTTACGACATTGCTGCATCGTCATCGTCATCGTCATCGTCATCGTCATTGTCATTGTCATCGTCATCGTCATCGTCATCGTCATCGTCATTGTCATTGTCATCGTCATCGTCATCGTCATCGTCATCGTCATCGTCATCGTCATCGTCATCGTCATCGTCATCGTCATCGTCATCGTCATCGTCATCGTCATCGTCATCGTCATCGTCATCGTCATCGTCATCGTCATCGTCATCGTCATCGTCATCGTCATCGTCATCGTCATCGTCATCGTCATCGTCATCGTCATCGTCATCGTCATCGTCATCGTCATCGTCATCGTCATCGTCATCGTCATCGTCATCGTCATCGTCATCGTCATCGTCATCGTCATCGTCATCGTCATCGTCATCGTCATCGTCATCGTCATCGTCATCGTCATCGTCATCGTCATCGTCATCGTCATCGTCATCGTCATCGTCATCGTCATCGTCATCGTCATCGTCATCGTCATCGTCATCGTCATCGTCATCGTCATCGTCATCGTCATCGTCATCGTCATCGTCATCGTCATCGTCATCGTCATCGTCATCGTCATCGTCATTGTCATCGTCATCGTCATCGTCATCGTCATCGTCATCGTCATCGTCATCGTCATCGTCATCGTCATCGTCATCGTCATCGTCATCGTCATCGTCATCGTCATCGTCATCGTCATCGTCATCGTCATCGTCATCGTCATCGTCATCGTCATCGTCATCGTCATCGTCATCGTCATCGTCATCGTCATCGTCATCGTCATCGTCATCGTCATCGTCATCGTCATCGTCATCGTCATCGTCATCGTCATCGTCATCGTCATCGTCATCGTCATCGTCATCGTCATCGTCATCGTCATCGTCATCGTCATCGTCATCGTCATCGTCATCGTCATCGTCATCGTCATCGTCATCGTCATCGTCATCGTCATCGTCATCGTCATCGTCATCGTCATCGTCATCGTCATCGTCATCGTCATCGTCATCGTCATCGTCATCGTCATCGTCATCGTCATCGTCATCGTCATCGTCATCGTCATCGTCATCGTCATCGTCATCGTCATCGTCATCGTCATCGTCATCGTCATCGTCATCGTCATCGTCATCGTCATCGTCATCGTCATCGTCATCGTCATCGTCATCGTCATCGTCATCGTCATCGTCATCGTCATCGTCATCGTCATCGTCATCGTCATCGTCATCGTCATCGTCATCGTCATCGTCATCGTCATCGTCATCGTCATCGTCATCGTCATCGTCATCGTCATCGTCATCGTCATCGTCATCGTCATCGTCATCGTCATCGTCATCGTCATCGTCATCGTCATCGTCATCGTCATCGTCATCGTCATCGTCATCGTCATCGTCATCGTCATCGTCATCGTCATCGTCATCGTCATCGTCATCGTCATCGTCATCGTCATCGTCATCGTCATCGTCATCGTCATCGTCATCGTCATCGTCATCGTCATCGTCATCGTCATCGTCATCGTCATCGTCATCGTCATCGTCATCGTCATCGTCATCGTCATCGTCATCGTCATCGTCATCGTCATCGTCATCGTCATCGTCATCGTCATCGTCATCGTCATCGTCATCGTCATCGTCATCGTCATCGTCATCGTCATCGTCATCGTCATCGTCATCGTCATCGTCATCGTCATCGTCATCGTCATCGTCATCGTCATCGTCATCGTCATCGTCATCGTTATCGTCATCGTTATCGTTATCGTTATCGTTACCGTCCCATTTCACTATATTTCGAATTCTATCCTTACAAACCGAGTTTCAAACCAATCGGATGACAAATAGTTTTTTGCCTACAGAATTTTCCGGCCATTTTCACGCCTGGGGGGGATTTTCCTACTTTGTAAAATCACATTTCAAATTATTCCGTATTCTATCCTTACAAACCGAGTTTCAAGCCAATCGGATGAAAAATAGTTATTTGCCTACAGAATTTTCCGGGAATTTTCACGACTGGGGGGCGGATTTTCCGACATTGGAAAATGACATTTCAAATTATTTCGTATTCTATCCATACAAACCGAGTTTCAACTCAATCGGATGAAAAATAGTTTTTTGCATGCAGAATTTTCCGGCCATTTTTCTCCTGGGCGGATTTTCTAAAATCGGGAAATTTCGTGTCGATTTATTTCGCGTACTATGCTTGCAAACCAAATTTCAAGTCAATCGGATGAAAAACAAAAATTTTCCCATACAAACTTTACCGACGCTATTCTGGCTTTTCCGGCTGGAATTTTCCAAAACCCCATCTTAGTACGCACTTTCACCACTAAAGGAAACTCCTGTCCAAATTTCAGCCTTCTATCTCTTACCGTTTGCGCTCTGCGTTGATTGCCAATCAGTGAATGAGTCAGTCAGTAAATCAGTGAATCAGGACACACTGTTTTATATACAGAGTAGACTAGCATATAACCCGTCGCACTTCGCTGCGCCGCCATCAGTATAGTGAAGTAGTTAATCGGATGAAAATAGTTTTTGCATGCAGAATTTTCCGGGAATTTTTACGCCTGGGGGCGGATTTTCCTACATTGGAGAATTTTATTTCAAATAATTTCGTATTCTATCCTTACAAACCGAGTTGCAAGCCAATCGGATGAAAAATTACTTTTTGCCTACAGAACTTTCCGGGAATTTTCACGCCTGGGGGCGGACTTTCCTACATTGGAAAATATCATTTCAAATTATTTCGTATTCTATCCTTACAAACCGAGTTTCAAGTCAATCGGATGAAAAATAGTTTTTTGCGTGCAGAATTTTCCGGCCATTTTCCTCCTGGGCGAATTTTCCAAAATCGGGAAAACAAGTGTCGAATTATTTCGCGTACTACGCTTACAAACCAAATTTCAAGTTTCCCATACAAACTTTTCCGACGCTTTTCTATCTTTTCCGGTTGGAATTTTCAAAAACCCCATCTTAGTATGCACTTTTACCACTAAAGGAAACACCTGTCCAAATTTCAGCCTTCTATCTCTAACCGTTTGCGCTCTGCGTTGATTGCCAATCAGTCAGTGAATCAGTCAGTCAGTCAGTCAGGACATACTGTTTTATATATACAGTAGATAGATGGTTGGCATTTATTTAACTAATTTACCTATTTATTATTTAAATTAATTAGATAATGCGCGAGGGTGCCACCACACCTGAGGAAACCGATGATAGAGCTGCGATACAATCGGGCTCGAACAAGTCGGGGACTGCAAATGTCCGTACAGGAAGTTGCAGCAAAGCTCCACCTGCTCGGGATGGGCAGTCAGTGGCGTCCACTAGCAGGAAGAACTCCAGTCAGCCACAAGCGTCTGGTCTTTCTGCTGGTGGAAAGTCAGTGAGTGCTCCCATCGTAAGCAGCAGAGCCGCAAATTTTACCAATCCCGATCTAACCAAACCCGGGAAAAACGAAAAGCGGAAAGCCTATCGCATCCTATGACGAGATGCAACTGATCCAATCAGGGAAGATCAGAGCACAAAGCAGGATTTTGCCAAAATACAGGAAGACTTAGCCTGGGCAAAATTAGTCTTTCCCAACTTTTCTATGGACCAAGACACTAAGGGTCCATCAGTAATCGCAAAGTCAGACACCGCTTCTGCGCAGTCAGCCACCGCGACTGTGCAGTCAGCCGGCGCGACGAAAAAAGGGACCGATCCATGGAGGAATCTACTGCATCGTCACACAAACGTGTAAAAACCCACGGAGCCCCACTAAAGATATCCTTTGCTGAAGTGGCAAAGAGCAAGCGGATAGTGGGAGTCGTTGACGACGGTAGCCCGAACGGTACCATTCCAAAACATTTTTGGAAATGGATAGAGGCAGCTGCTAGTCGAGTCACGCTGGATGTGTTGCTCGAGAACCCTGGAGCACCGTTCTCATGCTACAGCATTGGATGGTTCCAAGGAAACATCCGGCTGGTGGCATGCGAGGATGAGCGATCGGCAGAGCTTTACAAAGCCGCCTTCGCAAAAGTGGGAGAAGTATACCCTGGCGCACGGCTGAGGGTAGTGGATGCAAAGGACATTCCATCATGTCCGGGAGCAAGGGCTTGGTTACCCATCCACCCTTCGGAACCGGAGAAGATATTGCAGACGCTGAGGTGCTTAACCCAAGCTTCCCCATTAGCAACTGGAAGGTCCTTAAAGTGGACCGCTCTACCCGAGCAACCACTCTGGTTACCTTTCAAATCGCTAGCGACTCAGTGGACGCTCTCACCAAGAGCAAAGGGGTCCTCAATTATGGATTCCAAAGGGTCGTTATGAACGTGTACAAAACGGATACCAATGCGCTTGCGAACCTAGCGGCGAACATAGACGGAGACGCCTAGCGATGAGGAGATGGAAGTCGAGCGTACCCCTCCAAATGAGGAACGTTGTGGCTACATTTCCGGAGGGTCGGACTATGGTCCATCCTTTGGGCGACTCTACTCGGAGCAGGAGCTACTCCAACCAGAGGATGCCGATGCTACGTTGACGGAGGAGACGTTTTTAAAGGACAATGATGCAGGTCCTACAAATAAACCTGCATCATTGTAAAGCAGCATCTGCTGCACTTTTACTTCGCCTGGCAACAGGCGATGCGAACGCCCATCATACACAATGGGGCAGCTCAAATATTAATAAACGTGGTGAGTCACTCTTTAATTATCTACTAAGTACGAATATGGTCCTCGCCAACAAAGGTAACGACCCCACCTTTATTATAAAAAACCAAAAGGAGGTTTTAGATATCACCCTCATTTCGGAGGACCTCTGTGACCAAATCGTGTCTTGGAAGGTCCTAACAGAGCACTCTTTCTCGGACCATCGGTATATAGAGTACAAATTCAGCAATAATTGCCCCCCTCCCATTAAAATCCAAAATTCCAGAATAACAAACTGGGAAACATACAGTAAATATCTAACAAAAAATATTGAACCCGTTCCGACGTTTACACCAGCCACAGGGGAACAGATAGATAAACTAGTCGACACGTTTACCACAGTGTGTTCTAAGTCCTTCAATAGGGCCTGCCCCCCTAGAAAACAAAAATCCACACATAAACCTCCATGGTGGAATACGGAGCTGGACAAGCTCAGGAAGGAATGTAGGCACACCTTCAATGTAGCCAAATATAATGACCAAACCACCTCATGGGAATTATACAAGGAAAAACTGCACACATATAAAAAAAGCCCTCAGAAAAGCTAAACGCACCTCTTGGGCGTATTTCTGTAGCAATATAGAATCCACACCTGACGCATCGCGCCTAAGAAAGATCTTGGCAAAATCACCTAAACGAAGACGGAACCTGGACGGACTCCAGCGAGGAATCCTTGGATCTCCTGCTGACCACACACTTTCCAGCATGTTCTAGTACCCTACAATTGACATTAAGGCAACCAAACCTTTTAAGACAACACAATAGTGATAGTGTCACTAAAGCCAAAATTAAATGGGCAATCGAAACATTCGAGCCCTTTAAGTCACCAGGACCAGACAATATTTTTCCGGCCCAGCTTCAAAATTCTTTGGGGCACACCATGTCGTGGATACACCTAATTTTTACAAGCTGACTTAAGGTTAGCTATATCCATACAAAATGGATGGAATCAAAAGTGGTATTTATACCCAAAGCTGGCAAAGCCTCACATGCTAAGCCCAGCGACTATAGGCCAATAAGCTTATCCTCATTTCTTCTCAAAACTCTTGAAAGACTAATTGACGCCCACCTAAGGCAGACTATTAACCCTTCTCTTTTAGCAAATACGCAACACGCATACTGCAAAGGCAGATCCACAGAAACTGCCTTACATTCCCTGATTTCAAGGACTGGAAAATCGCTTGAAATAAAAGAATACTCTCTGATAGCATTTTTGGACATACAGGGTGCCTCCAACAATATCTTACCTGGTGCCATCACTACTGCCTTGGAGGATGTGGGAGTGCATGCGCCACTGGTTGGATTCATCAACCTAATGCTCTCAAGAAGAGCAGTGAATTCAAATCTTAGTGGTGCGACTGCTCGTAGATTCGTACACCGAGTTCTTTCCCCGCTTCTCTGGGTCGTAGCAGTCAACAATTTGCTGCTCCTCATGGAGGCGGAGGGACACGTGGTGGTGGCTTATGCAGATGACATTGCCATATTCAAATGCGGAAGTTTTCCACAAACCTTGTGACCTCATGCAGACCGCGCTGGCGACACTTTCTGAGTGGGCGTCTTCTTGCGGCCTGGGTGTAAGTCCGAAAAAGACGGAACTAGTTCTCTTCACACGGAGATACAAAGTCCCAGATCTTATCCCTCCCAAACTAAATAATATAAGTTTGGAATTTAAAAACATTGCCAAGTACCTGGGCGTCATACTGGACAGAAAACTACTCTGGCACGACAACATTTCTGAGCGAGAAAAGATGGCATCCATTGCTCTCTTTTCAAGTAAGCAGGCGATAGGTCGTAAATGGGGATTTTCCCCAGCAATAGATCACTGGCTATACACAGCCATTGTACGTCCCATACTGCTCTATGGAGTTCTAGTATGGTAGCCAGCACTCGCGAAACCGTCAGTACTGACCACTTTAAACAAGGTACAGAAGTGCTGAAATAGGTATGAGTGGGGCCCTCCGAACCACCCCAACGGAAGCACTAAACACCATACTTCATCTTCTTCCCCTAGGCTTGATGTCTAAACAGTTAGCGGGCATTACAGCCGTAAGATTAAGAGAGTCTGAAGCCTGGAACGCGGGTACCTTAGGACACTCAATTATACTAACTCGTCAAAGCGCAGTTCCCGCCATTACAGAATATTGTATACCCACTACGTCATTCCAGAAATTTTATGTCGTCAATATCCCTAGTAGACGCGACTGGGATAACTTGCCCCACAGTAGAGCAAATGCCATCAATATCTACACAGATGGATCTAATCTCGATGACAAAGAAGGAGGGGGAGTTTTCTCCACCGACTTAAATACGGATATCGCATTCCGTCTCCCTGATCATTGCAGTGTGTACCAAGCAGAATTGGTGGCCATCCAGGAGGCCGCCAAATACCTTAGCACACTTATGATCGAAGAAGGGAACATATACATTTACTCAGATAGTCAAGCTGCTCTAAGGGATCTTGACTCGTACACCAATAACGCCAAGACGCTCACGGAAAGCCGTAGATCCTTAAATGCGATCGCTCAGCATCTCCGTATCCACCTCATCTGGGTACCTGGACACCGCAACATGGGGGGTAACGAGTCGGCCGACAAACTGGCAAGATAGGGTACTACCACTCAGCTCCTCCCGGAGAAGAGCCTTATAGGGATGCCCTTAGCCTCATACAAGCTTATCACAAGGAATGAAACCTGGCGCCTGGCTACGAAACGATGGAATAACCTTCCGGCTTGCGCTGTAGCTAGGGTCACGTGGCCCTCGCTTAACCTGAAGCGAACCAATAGTCTTTTGCAGCAAAGTAGGGAAAACATCTCAATTCTGGTTGGGGCCCTAACGGGTCACTGCCTCATCGGCAGCCATGCAGCACGCTTGCGCATCGCTCACAACGAATTCTGTAGAAGCTGCAAGTGTGAGGAAGAGGAGGAGACATTACTGCATCTTCTTGCCATTGCCCAGCTCTTAGTAGAAGGAGACTCAAAACTCTTGGATATCCCTTTCTACTCAATCTCTCGGAAGTGTCCGAGATAGAGATTCCGTCTCTACTGAAATTCTTAACGTTGTCACAATGGTTCAGTCTTGAGGAACCGCCCCTGGCTTATATAGGGAATTAAATGGTATCGCAATGGGCCTATCTTGGCCTAAGTGTAGGGACAGTCTTACTGTCCCTAGCCATCTCAACCTAACCTAACCTAAGCACTTGCCATTCTTGTTCTTTATAAATAATTTAATATAATTTTAATATCTATATATATTTATATTTCTATATTTAACTTTCTTTTTAGTCTTAATATTTTTATTTGTATTTGAATTATATACCTCTAATTTCCTTCGCTTAGTATAGCAGATAGAAATCATGTGGATAGATCTTGTGCGAGAATTTATGAATTTAGGTCAAAATTAAACGTTGAGATAAATGTAAAAACTGAAATTTTGTCCAAATTTAATAAACTAAGAAGTATCATGAAATCCTGCTAGAGTGTTATGTATTCCGGAGCCATGCATCGTAAAAAGGTGGTAAGGTAGAGCCTGCGGTTTGTTTTAGGGATCACTTAAAAAAAATGTACTTCTCAGTGGCATCGAATCGTGATCTAGGTAGGGTGGGCGAAGTGACAGCATTTATATCTTGGCAGTAAACAAAAGTAATCAACCCCCTTTAAGTGTGTCATATGTTTTCCTTTTCTATCTCTGCTATCTTCTAGCCATTTAGGCCTGCTTTCCCGTTTTTAACGACAGTCTTTTATACCCCGATCTGATGGTGATTCCTCTAGCACGCGAATTAAATTTAATAATTATGTAAATAAGCAGCTTTTGCGAGCCTTTGGTTCAGTGCGATGATCAATCTAACCCTCCCACCTGCCGACCAGACAGAAGCCGGAAAAATCGCGTGCCTCGTCTTGAACCTACCCTACATCTGCTCGACACTTAGCATAGCGAAAGGGATTTTTTTCCGTGAACGTTATATGTTATGAATATATACGCTGATAGAGCACCCTCTGGGGCTCATAGGGGCCGCTTTAATGCACCCCGAGTAAGCGAAGTAGCCTTGCTCATAGTCGGACAGCATTTCGAGAAGCGAGATATTGTTATTGAGAGTCATAACAATCAATTGCACCGTATAAGTGAAGTACACCGTTCTTACGATGCTTTGCAGTACCCATTGCTATTTCCTTATGGAGAGGATGGCTATTCGGTCGATATACCTCAACGTGACCCAATCTCAAGAAAAAATCTAATAAAAATGGTGTCTGCAACGAGCTTTTACAGTTATAGAATCATGTGTCGACATTCAGAAACAAATCATTTGCTTTATTGCCGTGCCCTTTTCAGTCAGTTTTTGGTTGACATGTATGCGAAAATTCAAACCGAAAGGCTTAATTTTATTCGCAACAAACAAGCGCGCCTTAGAGCTGACAGTTATATACATCTTCAAGATGCTATTGGTAGGCAAGATACAGATCCCGCCCAGATCGGTCAAATGGTAATTCTACCATCTTCGTTTACTGGCTCGGCGAGATATATGCATGAGAAAACCCAGGATGCCATGCGGTTGTTCGACATTATGGTCGTCCTCATCTTTTTATTACATTTACCTGTAATCCCCAATGGAAGGATATACAAAATGCAATATTTAAAGGACAAAAGGCTCACGACCGTCATGACATTATTGCGAGAGTTTTTCATATAAAGATCAAAGCATTAATGTCATTATTAACCAAAGGTGCATTGTTTGGAAAAGTGCAATGCTTTATGTACTCTGTGGAATGGCAAAAGCGTGGCTTGCCTCATGTCCACATACTACTTTGGTTAGAGAATCATGTTAAGCCTGATCAAATAGACGCAATTATCTGTGCAGAAATACCTGATCGTAAAAAGGATCCTCTGCTATATGAAATTGTCAAGGCTAATATGATTCATGGGCCCTGTGGAATATCTAATCGTTAGTCACCCTGTATGAAAGAAGGGAAGTGTAGCAAAAGATTTCCTCGACAGTTTTTAAAAGAAACTGTCACTGGTAATGATGGCTATCCTCAATACCGACAAATAGCACCAGCTGAAGGTGGTTTTATTGTTGAAATAAATGGAAAAGAAATTGATAACCGTTGTGTTGTACCTTTCAGTTGTGTACTCTCACGTACATTTGAGGCCCACATTAATATAGAGTACTGCAGCTCTGTAAAAACCATAAAATACATTTGCAAATATGTTAACAAGGGCAGTGATCAAGCATCGTTTACGGTTGAAAACCAAAGAAATGAGGTTAAAATCTATGAAAATGGTAGATACATAAGCAGTTCAGAAGCCGTGTGGAGAATCTTCGGATATGCCATACATAAAGGTTTCCTGATATTACTCACTTGGCTGTGCACTTAGAAAACGGCCAATGTATTTATTTTAACCCAAATAACCCCGATCAGTTAGCTGAAAAGCTAAGCAAGCCATCGACAACGACCCTGTTAGCCTTTTTTTGAGCTATGCTAAATTGGCAACTTTGCCAAAACACTTCTTTATGCTGAAGTTCCATCATATTTCACATGGAACAATAAAAAGTTTCAAAGAAGGAAAATCGGTTGTAACGTAGCTAAATTTCCTGGTGTCAAAAAGGGTGCAGCTTTGAGCAGAGTGCACACTGTACATCCCAAAAATACAGAATGTTATTATTTGAGACTTTTTCTCCATACAGTGCGGGGTCAAACCTCATTTAAACACCTCAAAACTGTTAATGGTGTCATTTATGACACATTTCAATAAGCAAGCAAAGCCTTAGGCTTACTTGGGGATGATAAGCACTGGGACTCTACCTTGGCGGAGGCTGTATTACGCAAACTTCCAGGTAAATTAAGAGAGCTATTTGCAATAATGTTAGTATTTGTAACGGTCGGCTGGCATGTGCCATACACTGAACAGAAATGTCTAGGTACCCGTGGCACCACAATAAACTGCACTCTGGAGCGAAGTAAGCCGGGCGGGACTCCTTGTTGGGCTAGCTAACAATCGGCTTCGGGGAGGTTCTTGGCTATCCGCTGATCCAGGCCATTCACACACATTTTATTTATGAGTCCCTGTAACAAACTTATGGCCAGCAATTATTCGGTCTGGACTCGGGCTATTAACTAAGAAAACTACAACAAAAAAAAAGAAAAAGATAATTTACCACGGCTCTTTCCATTACTCAAAATGAATAGTACTCCCAGATGATATGGAGATACTGGCGTCTATACCCTCCCTACCGTGATTCATGTGCGCGATACTTAATCATGAATCCCTTAATCAATCTACTTTTGCAAACTTAACTCCAGTCGCTGCCACACATTAAAACTCTAATATTTCATTATCCTTTTAGGACTCAATTATACAATATATTCAATATCAAAACAAAAAAATATTTCAGGAACTTCATTGTGTTTCGTAAATGCTATTAATATGTCTTAAAGGGGAACTGGTGGTCGTCCAGAAATTTCTAGTCCTAGTTTTTCTGGACCTAATGGGGGCGTATGTAGTGAGGTAAAGCGGCTGATCGGTTCAACTTGGCGAACCCAGCGCGATCCTGGCTTACTGCGTCTCAAGTCGACTCACACCTCCTCGTTGGTGACCACTGTAAACAGAACGCTTTGCATCCGCAAAGCTTCTGGCTAACGTGAGCGGCGAGCACTCCCTACAGGGTACAATATATAGGGTTGGTGCGTCGGGTTTGGTACCCACCGCCGTCAAAAAAACTCCACCAATGAAAACTGCGACAACAATGCCTCGGATACGGACCCCCTCTGACGACGACCTACGCAAACGTTTTAAGGACCACGATTTGAGGATATGCACCTGGAATGTTCGCACCCTCAACAGAGAAGGTGCTGATATCCAGTTGGTGAATGTCCTTGAGAAATATTCATCGGACGTTACCGCACTTCAGGAAATGCGATGGATTGGACAGGGGAGCATGGTGAAAAGAACATCAACAACCAATGCACCCTGGGAGATCTACTACAGCGGACATGCTTCCAAGCATGAGTTTGGATGCGGCTTTGCAGTCAGTGCAAGACTTCGTCGCTCTGTCATCAGTTTCACACCAGTAGACATGCGACTAGCCGCACTCAGACTTAAGGCGATTTTTAGTATTTTTCTTCCACTCCCTTTGAACTGGTTCCTGGTTCTGGCTCACAAGTCACTTAACCATCTCGAGGGAAGCGAATAATAATAACAATTTATGGATTGTGTAACTCGACCATTACAACACCTGATAACTTGCCATTTCTCTTACCAAATGAGCAAGTTAGACGGAAAAAGGTCGAGTTATGGACGAATATCCTTAGAGGCAAACGTTCCTACTAGCTTACCTTGAAGGTCTTCTAGTATATAAAAGCTAGTGCCAAGCTTCTCTCGCACTCGATCTTTCACAAACAGGGGGCTAAGTTTTGCATTGAAACTTTTGTTGAAACTGCTTTGAGCGAAATTACGACGAAAAACTTCCTGACCTATTTTATAGTTAACAGGCTTTGAGCGAAGGTTATATTGACGTTGATTGTTTTCGTAGGCTTTTTTGATATAAGTTTGTAGTTCGTCTCGCAACAAGGCTAATTGATCATCCTGGCTTACATGCATTGCTGGTTCATCCAACGAATGAAGGCTTCTTAGCAATGGATAAGTGGAACCATGCGTTATCATGTCAAACCCGTATAAAGCGTGATAAGGGGAGTATCCCAACGACTGATGCAGACTGTTACGCAATGCGCAGCTAATATGGCTCACATTTTCATCCCAACGAGTCTGATCACCTTTCAGAAAAGCTCGAATTCCTGCCAAAATAGACCGATTCACCCTCTCACTCGCGTTGGATTGCGGAGAATACAGTGCTGTATACAGGTGTTTTATCTCGAATTTGGTCAAAAGCGCATTGAATTCATTGCATTTGAATTGAGACCCATTATCGCTAACTATGACTTCAGGGACGCCATAGCAATGAAAAATGCTTTTTAATAAAAAGTCTTGAATAGCCAAGGAAGTGAATTTACGCAACGGACAAAGCCAATGGAATTTTGAAAAGTGGTCAAGGACAATTAGTAAGCCAAAATGGCCTCGTTTGCTTCGTGGATAAGGCCCTAGCAGGTCAATATAGAGTCGTCGAAACGGTCTTGAAGTTGCCATTTGCTTGCCCATAGGAGCCCGCCATGTCACATTTGGGGCCTTCGTTTCCTTACACGTATCGCAACTCCTTATATAGTTTCGAACATCTTTGACCAAACCTGGCCAAAAGAAATTTCGACGAATAAATTCCACTGTTTTGCCGACACCACCATGGGCTGTAATCAAGGAGTCATGAGCTCTGCTGATTACATCAGGACGCAATGTAGTCGGTATCCACAACTTCCAAGCGCGCGTTTCTTGATCCGAATGACCTGATGTTCTCGCCGACAATACACATAACCATTAATAACTCGCAGATCGGGTAACCGACTTTCTTCCAGTTGGACTTTTGCTTTCAATGTTTCATACTCAGGTTCAGAAAAGTGTTGCGAAGATAAATCAACCTCGGGCCCTATGTCGTCAATAACGGAAAATTCTTCTTGAGGAATACGCGATAAGGCATCCGGTACTATGTGATCGCGACCTTTTCGATGGCTAATGGTAAACTTGAAAGCCTGGAGCTTCATAACACATCTGGAAAGTCTACCAGTCAAATTGGGTTGCCGCATTAGCCATACAAGACACGAATGGTCGGTTACAACTTCGAGCTCATGCATTTCAATAAAGCATCGGAACTTTTCTAGCGCCACCAAAACCGATAAGCACTCTCGTTCCGTTACACTATAGTTTCGCTGTGACGCAGTCAGTTTTTTGGATATGAACGCAATGGGCTGTTCATGACCATCGACAGATATCTGAACAAGAACAGCACCCACTCCGTAATCGCTGGCGTCACAGTGAACGAAGATTTTTTTTTTAAAATCAGGGTTGACCAGAACAGGAGGCGACGTAAGGATGCGTTTTAATAACTCAAAAGCTTCCTGCGCGTCATTTGTCCAAACAAACTTTTTCTTTCCTTTCAGTGTTTCAGTAATGGCAAAAGTGATCTCTGCGAAACGCTCGATAAATCGTCGGTTCCACCCTGCTAAACCTAAAAAGGCACGTACTTGGCGTATATTTTTCGGTACCGGCCAATCTATGCTCGAGGATATCTTTTGAGGATCGACCGAAATGCCACCTTTACCAATAATATACCCCAAGTAATTAACTTCTGTGACACAGAACTTGCTTTTGGCTATATTAAGGATAAGGTTTGCCTTTTTGAATTGATTGGCAATTCTTATCAATACCTCTGCATGGTTTGCAAAACTATCAGAGACTATGCATAAGTCATCCAAATATCCGAAGACACAGTTGCGCAGATCTGGCGGAATGATCTCGTCCATTAATCGACTCATTGTCGCAGGAGCGTTACAAAGGCCGAAAGGCATCACTGTAAACTGGTACAGTGGCCTTCCAGGAATTGTAAAAGCTGTCAAGGCCTTCGACTTTTTCGTTAACCCGATTTGCCAATACGCGTCTTTGAGATCAATTTTTGAAATCAACTGCGCCTTTGGTAATCTGGCGAAGGTTTGTTCAATGCTGGCCAACGGATAGGCATCTTTACTGGTCACCTCGTTTATTCGTCGAGCATCGAGACACATTCTCACCTTTCCTGGTTTCAGTACAATTCTCATAGGAGAACTCCAGGCACTGGAAGAGGGCTCGATGACGCCTAACTCTAACATTCGGTCTATTTCCGCGAACATCAATGCTTCTACAGCTGGCGAAACTGGATAAAATCTTTGTTTTATCGGCTTGGCTTCTCCAACATCGATGTCGTGTTCAATCAACTTGGTTCTACCTAGACCTTGTCTGTCAAAATTCGGAAACATGGATTTGATAACTTCCAATTGTTGTTTCTGAGCCCTGGTTAACGGATACTCTGTTTCAACAGGGTCATTTGGAAGAGGATCCGACTCTTGAATAGAAGAAATAATACCTGGTGCTAGTGCAAACTTTTTCCAGAAATCAATCCCTAGGATTAGTCTCTGAGAAATAGCAGGTATAATATATAGTTTGATTGGTTTGGTGTTGCCATTATAATTCATTGATACTGACATCCATCCGATAACGGCATGAGATTTTCCGTCCGCGGTTTTAACATAACTTTGCATTTTGTGGAACTGAGGCAACGTCGAAAAATCGTCCGCGGCCAATGACGACCCAACACAACTTATCGTGGCGCCGGTATCGAGCAAACCTTGTTCCGTCAGTCCGAGAAAGTTCACCGTAGCATACGCTCGAATGTCGTCACGACTCGCAACAATGGAAGAAACTAGAAGCTTTCTTTCAGCTCGTAAGTTTTTCCAAAACATTTTTAAACGCGATGTACTACGTGTGGTTTTGCTTTGTACAGTCAGAGAATTAATATTACCGAATATTTTATTTCTTACTATATTATATCTCATTAACCTAACGTGGTACTAATGGTAAATAAGAATACGAATTTTTATTTGTATCTGTACCCGAGAAGGATAATTCTCTGGTACTTTGTGATTTAGACTTTAGATTTATTTGTGAGGAGGTGGACGAGGATGTTCTGGTGTCGGAGGCTGCACGCGGGTCTTGGTGAATGCAACCTGGTTCAAGTTTTCCGACTTTCTGGACACACAACGCTTACAGTTAGGTTTATACATGTTTGGCTCACCGCAAAACCATAACAAAAAATCGATTTATTGGCCAGACAGTCCTGCCAATAATGTCCCTTTTCCTTACAATTCCAACACTTACTCATTTGAACTGCACAAACGCACTGGTTATCTGACTCTTCGCCAGATTCATCTGGATTCACCGCAGCAATTGCTGGTTTGTGTTTGTTGTGGGGTCTTAAGTAACTTGAATGTCCCCCATCACCAAGAAATCGTTCACGTCTTGCACAAGAGTACGCAGATGAGCGACAGAATTCATATGAATGTAGAGAAGTTCAAGTTGGATTTCTTTTAAAAGGTTCCCTTTAATTATTTCCAGAAGCTCGCCATCTTTTATGGGATCGCTCAGACGATCGACAAGCTGCATAATGGAATTATAAAAATCTTCGAAAGTTTCCCTAGGTTTCTGTCTACGACTACGAATTTCGGCACGAAGATCATATTCAGAGCGAGGCTCTTGATACTCTCGACGTAACTCGATAGAAAACTGCTTCCATTGCTTCCATAATGTGACTTTTCTGTTTTCGGTATCTCCAGTACCATCCTAAAACTTTTCCTTGTTTAAAGTATCCTTAGTAAGAACCTTGACCCGATACAAAAATTCATCCACGGTCAAACCTGTCGATGATGCATTAAATTTGATGTGCCAATTCTGAATAACTTGGGTAATTTTGTCAGGACTTATTAGTCGTGGCCAAGATCTAAAGTTACTGGACAAAGAGGTTAACTCTTCTGTAGAACTTGCAGAATGGATATCATAATTTTCAATCGGATCTGACTCAGGGGCGTCCCCCGAGTGTTTGGCCTCTTTTTAGGAACAGTCCCAGTAGGTGCTGCGGAATCTAGTTCCCGTGACAAATTAGTACCTACTGATACGTAATGTAATTGATGTGGTTGGCATAAGTCTCGGCATATTGGACACTCTTGCTTATCTGTTAACCAATTAATAAGACATGTTTGATGAAACCTATGTTGGCACATAGTTATCACACAAGCCTGATTCCTTTCCATCAGACTTAAACAAATTTGACAAGTATTGTCCTCTTCTTGGTCATTTAGGGCACTTGCCGCATTTGGACTGTGCAACACCGCCATATTTACGTTTCTCTTCTAATACTAGACTTCTACATAAATTTTTATGTTGTTCCAAACTTTTTTCATATCTTATGTGGCAGACGAAAGGAGAAAGTGCAAAAGCTTAATGATTTAAATTTGAGTAGATGGATCGATATAACTAGAATGGGCTATTGAATTACACTTGCGGTAGATATACGTATTCTTCTTAATGCAAAGGCTTCCTTCCGTCTTTGCAACACCCCGGCTGCGGGGGTCTGCGGCTAGCGGCTGCTGCCAATTAGCAGAACCGTTCCCTTGCTTCTTTGTGAGGACTTTATTTTGAAAGCCTCACAACTCAGCGTGTTAAATATAAGTTAGATTGGAAACTAATGAAATAATTAAATTAAATAAGCTATATATATATAGTGTAGTATGTTACACCTAGAGTAGGCAACGGTGGCCAAAAAAAATGGGCTGCCGAGGGTTAAAGGGGTTCGGCGAATTTGGGCTGCAGGAGCTGAGGGGCAAGGCGAAGAGGAGGATAAAAGGTACAGTTGGAGCGCTTAGCAGAGCGCAAAGCTGTAACAAGAAAGAAGAACCGTTGGAAGACGGAAGAAGGAGACAGCAGCGGAAAGCAAGACGAGCGATCACGCTCACTCCAGCAGAAGCACACGAGGACGCCAGTGGAAATTTCCACTGGCAGCGCATGGTAACAACGGGACCTGGCAGCGCATGGCAACAACGGGACCTGGCAGCGCATGGCAACAACGGGACCTGGCAGCGAATGGCATACCAAGGCGAAGCAATGCTGGGCTCGGGGCTATAAAAGGACGCGCCGTTCGAGACGCAGGTCAGTCGAGTGCAAGTCTAAGTGCGAGTCAGTTAAAGCGAGTGCCAGTCCCAGTGCGCGATTTCAAGCGAGTGCGAGTACCAACGCGAGTGAGTGGAGCAAAGGAACATCGAGGAAGAACCCCGAACCGGAAACCGAGGAGCGTCGTGGGAGAAAGGCAGAGTGAGTGCGAAGGTAAAGCGTAGTTCAAGCCGTCGAGCTGTGCGAGTCAAACGAGTGTCGGCGTAACTGAGCGAGATCAGCCAGTGGGCCTGACGGAATCGTGGTGCCAGCGAGAAGGGTAGGAAGCTGAGCCGCCTGCCAGGAGGAAAGCGGTGGGTTTCAAGACAGTAGCTGTGCGGTTAAACGAGAGCCGGCGAGCTTTGCGAACAGCAAGCGTGTCCGGGCGAGTCGTGGTGCCAGCGTTGTCTGAGACATAATACCGAGAAGTGAAAGGATTAACTGGAGTCTCAGCTTAAACCACCTAGCTATAGCGATAGAACATAAGCACATCTAGCAATAAGCCCAGGAAGGGAAACCATTGTACTTTAGCACCCTAAGGCCAATAAACAGGCAAAGAAACCGAAATCCCAACCGTCTTGTCATTTCCAAAAACCAACTCCGCAAAATAAATTTGTTGGAGCGAGCCACGACTGCCCTGAGCGCAAGCCAGCGGAATAACAGGTTCGTTACAACTGGCGCCCAACGTGGTTTTGGTATTGGAAAAATAGTGACGAAAGGTTACGGGAAAAAAAAATGGTACGGGCATGGATTTATAACCTCAAAAAAGAGGAACTCGTTAGATATGGACAAGAAATTGGAGTCGAAATGGAGGGAACAGTTGAGGAAATGAGGAAAGTTTTCGGAGATTGGGTTCAAATAATGGAATCCGACCTCATATTAGGACCTCAAATTGAGGACTTGGCCAGAAGGCACAGCAGGAATTCACCAAAGCCACCTTTACTGGGTGCAGTGGGAGGGTTAAACCTGGCGGAGTTGTCCATTCCAGATCTGCACAGGGCCTCTATGCAAGGCCAAACGCAACAACAAGAAAATCCGCCGACAGCTCAAACCAGATCAGCACGTACAGGTTCGCAAACACAACAAGTGGCAACCACATTGTAGTACTCAAAAGTGGCAAAACAGGTACGCGAATGGGGATTTAGTTTCGATGGTAAGGGAAAACCATTTGATTTTCTAGAACGAGTTGAATGGTCGGCCAATACATATGGGCTAGACAAAGACACGATCCCCAGAGCAATGCCAGAACTACTGAAAGGAATGGCATTGAACTGGTTTATAGCAAATAACAGGCAGTGGACTACCTGGGATACATTCGTAACCAGTTTTCAAGGATAATTCCTTCCACGAGACTACTTCGAAAAATTAAAACAGGAAGTTAACCTAAAGAAACAAAAATTAGGAGAGACGTTCAAGGTCTACATGGTGGAGATGCAAACTTTAATGCGTCCATTACGGTGGGAACAAGTGGAGCAATTCCAAATCATACATGAAAACAGCACGCCAGCACTCCGAATGTTTGTCCGACCATACAAATGCTCCACATTGGATAAATTAATGGAGTTAGCGGACGATTTCGAGGCCCTAGAGAGCGATAAGAAAAAGTTTTGGGACGAAAACAGACCGGGGCGACACAATAGTGGCACGGGTACAAATTTCTCGCCAGGGAGAGTGGAAGCATGCCGGCGTTGTATGGAAGGGAGCCAGGCAGAACCACAACCGGCGCCAAGGAATGTAAACAGTGCGAACACTTTTGTGCCAAACCCAGCACAAGCCTGCCGACGTTGTGGACAGTTAGGACATTGGTCGAGAGAGTGCAGAAACCAGCAAATATTGTTTTGTTGGCAATGTGGAAGAATAGGAGTGCGCAGTTTTAATTGTTGTAGGAGCTCGGGAAACGATCGACGACCCCTGCAAGCGAGGGACGAGCGGGTGTCGACACAATCAGCCCCTCAGTGTTAATCGGTCAATTTAAAGACGAGGGAGAGCAGTTGACAGCAACCGTGCGAATAGATGCGCACGATGTCAAGGCTACTGTGGATACGGGGGCTACGACGTGCTTCATCAGCCAGTCGTTAGCACAAGTATTGGGAAAGGCAGGAAAATTAATGGAAACAAGGAAACAAGTGAAATTAGCAGATGGTAGAAGAAGTGACATTTTCGAATCGCTCGAGGTCGAGATAGCCTTTGGTAACAAACAGAAACGAGTATCCCTTCTTGTAATGCCAGGAATTATAGATTCCCTGGTGCTAGGATTGGATTTCCTGGTAGGAATGGGCGTGGAATTGTCGTGCGGAGGACATTGTATAAAAATTCCACAGCGTGGGAGGAGAAACGGCTGGTTAGAAGAGAAATTAACAGTCGCAGTGGAAACTGGGCCGAAGGGCAGGAACAATGAAACCGAGGAAAACCCCTCAGATAAGGAGAGAATTTAACAATTTTTAAAGGAAGAGTTAGCCACTTTCACGGGAATGGCCGGAACGTCTACGGTGGCAAAACACCGCATCGTAGTCAAGGACGACCGTCCAATTAAGCAACGATATTTTCCAAAGAATCCAAAAATGCAGGCAGAAATAAATACGCAGGTGGACGAACTGTTAGCGAAAGGCTGCATTGAGCCATCAAACAGCCCACACAGTGCCCCTATAGTAATGGTTAAAAAGAAAACAGGCAAATGGAGGCTATGTATGGATTTTAGGGATATGAATGCGCGTACCATAAAGGACGCTTATCCGCTGCCCAGGATTAACCATATCCTAAACCAGTTGAGAGAGGCGAAGTTTATTAGTAGCCTAGATCTCAAAGATGGGTATTGGCAAATTCCTATGGAGGAAGAAAGCCGACCCTTAACAGCATTTACGGTGCCAGGGCGAGGATTATTTCAATGGAGGGTAATGCCACTCGGTCTCACGTCTGTTCCAGCTACATTTCAGAGGGCATTAGACAAGGTAATAGGTCCAGAAATGATGCCAAAGGCATTCGCTTACCTGAACGATATTATCGTTATTGGCAGAACGCTGGAGGAGCACATAGACAATCTGAAAGAGGTATTTCGGCGACTTCGGGCCGCAAATTTGAGGATTAACCCAGAAAAGTGCGAGTTCTTTAAAAAAGAGCTTAAATATTTGGGACATTTGGTGACTGATCAGGGCATACGTACCGATCCCGATAGGCGAGAAAGGCGAACGAGTGATTTCATATGCAAGCAGAACCTTGAACGGAGCTGAGAGAAATTATTCAGCTACTGAGAAGGAATGTTTGGCGATAGTTTGGGCCATAAGAAAACTGAAACCATATTTGGAAGGATACCATTTCACTGTCGTCACCGACCATATGGCACTAAAATGGTTGAACAGTATTGAAAGTCCAGCTGGAAGAATAGCCAGGTGGGCTTTGGAATTACAACAATACGACTTTGAAGTGATGTATCGAAAGGGGCAACTAAATGTGGTGGCTGACGCACTGTCCCGCCAGCCAATGCGGGAGGAAACATGTAGACGAATTTCTGTGGCCCAAGAATCGCAAGGCCATCCCATCGGAGGCGATACTTGGATTCAACAGCTGAGGGAAAACGTAAAAACAAAACCACAAAAATTTTCCGACTACATGGTTGAGGGAAATAATGTGTATCGGCATATTCCGCACCGAGCAGGGCATGAAGATGTGGTGGCGTGGAAGCTGTGCGTACCAATAAGCCAGCGAAATCGAGTCTTAAACGAAAACCACGATGAAACCACAGCTGGGCATACGGGGAGCCGGAAAACTATTGCTCGAGTGGCATCACGCTATTATTGGCCTGGGCTGCATCGAGACGTGAGAGCGTATGTAAGCAAATCCGAAATTTGTCAGAGATACAAATCTAGTCAGCTGCAAGCAGCAGGAAAAATGCTGACACAAATCCCAGAGGAGCCGTGGGCCACTATATGTGCCGATTTTGTGGGTCCACTGCCTAGGTCGAAGCATGGTAACACGATGCTGCTGGTAATGGTAGACAGGTTTTCCAAATGGACAGAGTTGGTAGCTTTAAGAAAAGCGACAGCAACAACACTGCAAAAGGCCTTTCGGGAAAGAATAGTGGCTCGGTTTGGAGTTCCAAAGATGCTGATCACCGATAATGGTGCCCAATTTACGAGCAAAATATTTACAAAATTTGTCGAAAAATTGGGAGTGCGCCACCAGTACACAGCGCCGTATACTCCACAGGAAAATCCCACAGAAAGAGTTAATCGAACTGTGAAGACCATGGTGGCACAGTTTGCAGGGCAGGATCAAAGGATGTGGGATGAAGCATTGCCTGAAATAATGTTGGCTGTTAATACCAGTGTGGTCGAGTCCACAGGGTACAGCCCAGCATTTATAGTACAAGGACGGGAGCCCAGACTACCGCAGGCGCTGTACGACGAAACAGCGTTGGGTACAGGGCAAGCAGCGCAGAATCCGGCACAAAAGGCCAGCAAGCTACAGGAAATCTTTGAGCTTGTGCGCCGGAATCTGGAGCGCGCTGCACAGGATCAGGCTCGTCACTACAATTTGCGACGACGGGCCTGGAAACCATCGATAGGTGATTTGGTTTGGGCCAAGGAGCATCACCTATCAAAGGCCGCAGATGGTTTCGCGGCAAAACTGGCACCGAGGTTTGGAGGACCATTTAAAGTGGTCGGGTTCACCTCGCCAGTAATCTGTAAATTACGGGAGCCGGACAGTCGACGTACCAAAACAGCCCACGTCAGCGGACTGAAACCATACTACGGCTCGGAGAATGGGACAGGAAATAATAAATAAAGAAAACCAATTAAATAAATAAATTAATTTAATTAAAATAATTTAAAAAGGGGAATTAAATAAATAAAATTTATTTAATTAAATAAAAAATAAAATTTATTTAATTATAAATTTTCGAAAAGAAAAAAAAGGGTAAAAGGAATAGAGGGAACCCAGCCGAACAGTAGGAAAAATTAAACAAACAAAAAAATTTTAAAATTTAAAATATAAAGGAAAATGGGAATGAAATAAAAAAAAAATTTTTATTTAATTATGAAGGGGAAAAAAAGGGGTAAAATGAAGAGAAAAAAAACAATAGAGAAGAAAAAAATAACAAAAAAAACAATGAACCAAATAATAAATCAAAAAAAAATTAATTAAAAAAAAAAACAAACAAAAAAATACGGGTGGGTGAAAAATAACCGGTGGGCTGCGTAGGGTTAAGAAGCGGCGAAAAATAGCCAGCTGAAAAGGAGCAAGGGAGACAGGGCATATGGGGCAGGTGCGAGCGAGACAGGTGGTCGCAAGACCGCCGTTAGTCCTGAGCTCCGCCGGTCGGCCATACAAAATGAATTGCTGACAGCCAGCTACGGCGGCAGCGGCCAGGTTCAAGGGCAAATTTGGCCGCTGGGTTTGACATTCAAAAAAATGGCAAGAACACGTGCGGACGTTGTAGTCGCAATTGAGGCAGAGCCAGCCGGACCCAGCCGCCGGGCCAGTGATATAACTGACAAGGCAGGCGCAAGGGGCGAGAGGCAGCGGTTGCCCAATCGGGCAGCATAAGTGCGTGCCTGTTTGAGGGCCAAGAACGGGGTGGGACTGCAGACCCGGCTGCCTTTCAAAAACAACGGCGCGGGCCGGACTCACCGAAGGAGCAGGAAGCTCAGGCGACCACTCCTGCAAAGTCGACGGAAGGACGTGTTGGTCCTCGACGCATGGCCAATAAAGTCGACGGTGACCACGCCTCCTTGGTCCCTGGGCGAGACGTCGTGGTCCACGTCGGAGTGCTCCACGCCACGAGCGAAGCAGGAGACGGAGGCAGAGGAGACGTCGGAGGGGCAGGCGGGCGGACCTGCAACCGAAACCATGGCACGGGTGGCAGCAGTGTCCAGCGACTCGTCGAGCGGTGGGTCCAGCGACGAGTCCAGCGGCGAGTCGGCCGTTACCCCCTTCGGTTGCGTTCGGAGGAGAGAGAGGCGGCGAAGTTGTGGGGCCGGCCGAAGCCGCCACCACGCGTGGACCCCAACGTCAACGTCATCGGAGATCGGGAGGAACAGCGGCCAAGGCCCGAGGAGCAGCCAAAATTTGGGGAGCCGGTCGTGGATAGGGTGAAGCGATCCGTGTTCAGGGGTTCCTATTGGGAGCACCAGGCAGCGGAGGTGTGGACGTGGCGGGAAGCGGTGGTGGTGCCAGGGAATCGAGGCGGAACGGGCATCCTAATTGAGGAGGTGCCTGCCAGCCCACCGAGTCGATAACGACCACTGCCAGGACGAGGCAACCTGCGTCAGCAAGCGGCATCTGCAGCGGCGCCTACAGCAGCATCGGGGGAGGACGCAGAGTGTGGTCCGTGGCAATGGCCCGTTCCGCAGCAGCAGCAGGCGCAGTCTCAGCAGCAGCAGCAGGCGCAGCCTCAGCAGTCGCAGCCTCGGCCGCCATCACCAAAGGAGGCGCCCCACGCAGGCTGGAGGCCGATATTTTTGCGGCAACAATCGTGCCCGTCCGAGGGCACAGCTCAGCAGCGGCCGCAATTTAGGAGGCAGCAGTCGACAGGCGGAACCGGCTGGGAGGATCCCTCCGGGATGCCAGGTCAGCCGCCGGTCGCAGGGCCATGGAGGCCATCCAAATGGAAGCTGTTGGCGGCCGCGGATTGGCCGAAGGAGTTGGAGATGGTGCTGGAGCAACCCCGGTTCGCCGCAGGTGGGCCAAGACGGGCGCACATCGTGATCTTGGCGTCAGGGCGCTACCGCATCAAACTCGGGCGGATGGGAAGCCGAGTGTTCCAAGAGGTGCAGCAGTGAGGGGGAGGAGCAGCGAGGGGAGGGGAAGAAGTAAGGAAAAAAAATGAAATAAAAATGGAAACATAAAAGGAAGGAACGAGTACTTACCATTCGGGGGGTGGGGAGAGCATCCAGGGAGTATGGCCAAAGCAGGGGAGTTGGATAGGCGGAGTGGGTTAATATTATATGTTTAAATCTTTGGCGGGGATGTCGCCAAAGTTGATGAATGAAAAAGTGTACGATTTATGGCGACCCGGTAGTAGTGATGGGAGTAGACAGCGTGCCACGATGACGTGAGGGCGGTCCCACTGACAGAAAATAATGGGATTTGGTAAAGGGGGAAATTTGGGGCGGAAAGTGGGAGCTGGCACAGGGGGAAATATGGGGAAACGGGAAATTTCATGGAAAACGGGTGGGAAAAAGGGAATTTTGGGAAGATCAACGGAAATTTGAAGGCAGTCAGTTTAGAAAGGTCAGCAATGGACAGGGAAGCGATTTTTTTTTTACCAAAGGAAGGGAGGAGTGTGAGGACTTTATTTTTAAAGCCTCACAACTCAGCGTGTTAAATATAAGTTAGATTGGGAACTAATGAAATAATTAAATTAAATAAGTTATATATATATAGTGTAGTATGTTACACCTAGAGTAGGCAACGGTGGCCAAATAAAAGATGGGCTGCCGAGGGTTAAAGGGGTGCGGCGAATTTGGGCTGCAGGAGCTGAGGGGCAAGGCGAAGAGGAGGATAAAAGGTACAGTTGAAGCGCTTAGCAGAGCGCAAAGCTGTAACATGAAAGAAGAACCGTTGAAAGACGGAAGAAGGAGACAGCAGCGGAAAGCAAGACGAGCGATCACGCTCACTCCAGCAGAAGCACACGAGGACGCCAGTGGAAATTTCCACTGGCAGCGCATGGTAACAACGGGACCTGGCAGCGCATGGCAACAACGGGACCTGGCAGCACATGGCAACAACGGGACCTGGCAGCGAATGGCATACCAAGGCGAAGCAATGCTGGGCTCGGGGCTATAAAAGGACGCGCCGTTCAAGACGCAGGTCAGTCGAGTGCAAGTCTAAGTGCGAGTCAGTTAAAGCGAGTGCCAGTCCCAGTGCGCGATTTCAAGCGAGTGCGAGTACCAACGCGAGTGAGTGGAGCAAAGGAACATCGAGGAAGAACCCCGAACCGGAAACCGAGGAGCGTCGTGGGAGAAAGGCAGAGTGAGTGCGAAGGTAAAGCGTAGTTCAAGCCGTCGAGCTGTGCGAGTCAAACGAGTGTCGGCGTAACTGAGCGAGATCAGCCAGTGGGCCTGACGGAATCGTGGTGCCAGCGAGAAGGGTAGGACGCTGAGCCGCCTGCCAGGAGAAAAGCGGTGTGTTTCAAGACAGTAGCTGTGCGGTTAAACGAGAGCCGGCGAGCTTTGCGAACAGCAAGCGTGTCCGGGCGAGTCGTGGTGCCAGCGTTGTCTGAGACATAATGCCGAGAAGTGAAAGGATTAACTGGAGTCTCAGCTTAAACCACCTAGCTATAGCGATAGAACATAAGCACATCTAGCAATAAGCCCAGGAAGGGAAACCATTGTACTTTAGCAGCCTAAGGCCAATAAACAGGCAAAGAAACCGAAATCCCAACCGTCTTGTCATTTCCAAAAACCAACTCCGCAAAATAAATTTGTTGGAGCGAGCCACGACTGCCCTGAGCGCAAGCCAGCGGAATAACAGGTTCGTTACATCTTTCGTGTGTCAGATGCCAAAGCAAAACTTGCGGGCTGTCTGGAGTCAGAATCGCACGATCAAAGGAGGCCGGCAAGATTTGAGGTTATGTAGCTCCAACAGGTGAATACGAATACGAAAAGTCTGGTTATGTTCACAGGTCTGGAATTAGCTTGGGCCCCTGTGGCTCGCAAATAGGGAACAAAGCCCAATTAAGAGGCAAGCGCCCCGCGCACCACGAGACAGGGACCGATGAAGGCTACAACGAATAGAAGAAGAAGCGCACTTTGTGAGAACACAAGCTAGCAGCTGAATCGAGGACCATTAATTACCGGTAATAAGCACAAGCACTGACTGGTGATATAAAACTCAGGATTCCCAATGTTCACTGCTTAATGTTCGCGCACGTGACCGCCAAAATGTGTGCAGGTACTCTCGATGGTCGAAGAAATAGGTCTGCTCCGTTCAACATTTGCAATGGGAAAGAAAGATAGAAAACGGAAGCCGCCATGCCAAAACTAAATGGCTGACATACAGGTTCGCTTTGCGATTTTCAGTATTTTTCTTCCACTCCCTTTGAACTGGTTCCTGGTTCTGGCTCACAAGTCACTTAACCATCTCGAGGGAAGCGAATAATAATAACAATTTATGGTTTGTGTAACTCGACCATTACATATTTTGTCAAAGATCTGATGCATTGAGTCTTTGAAATAAGTATAAAGAAAGCCTCTCAGAAGACACAATACGTAATTTATCGAAAAACGCTAATATTGAGTGCACAATTATGGATAAAGTTTATAATAAAACTTTTATCCTGATTGAAGATATAGTATTGTCTATAGGACGACAAAGCTTAGCAGAGTACAGACTGGCTAAGCCAAGTAGAACCACCGATAAAGTGCTGCAAAATAAGGATTACCTAAGAGAAATGAGTTATGAAAACAATGATACTATTGTTAATAATAACGAACATCTGCTCACCGATGAGCAAAATGAGGTATACAGAAAAATATTAGAACGCGTTGAATCCAAAAATGGAGAAATTTATTTTTTGGTTGCACCTGGTGGTACAGGCAAATCGTTCTTAATAAATTTATTGTTAGCGAAAGTACGGCAAATGCAGAAAATAGCATTGGCCGTAGCTTCATCTGGTATCGCAGCAACTTTGCTTAACGTTGGTCGAACAGCACATTCTGCATTTAAACTGCCTTTTGATTTGATAAATGTAGAAATATCATATTGCTCCATTTCAAAACAAAGCAATATGGCCACGGTCCTCCGAGATTGCAAATTAATTGTTTGGGATGAGTGCACTATGGCCCATAAGGGCGGATTCGAAGCTTTAGATAGAACATTAAAGGACATTTGTAATAAAGACCTTCTAATGGGAGGAATTACAGTCCTTTTAGCCGGAGATTTCCGCCAAACACTTCCAATAGTGCCCAGAGGAACGAGAGCAGATAAAATTAAGTCATGTTTGAAATCCTCATTTTTGTGTCCCAAGATTCAAAAACATGCACTAACAAAAAATATGAGAGTGCATCTAAATGGCGATACTTCTGCTGGTATTTTTGCCGAAACTCTACTTAAAATAGGAGATGGATTATATCCAATGTCGGAGGGCAAAATCACTATCATGTTTGGGTACTGTAGTAGCAGATGCTAAAGAGCTTATCTCAAAGATATATCCAGATATATCCAATATCCATGCAAAGTCTTTAGTCTGGTTATCTGAACGAGCATTTTAAACTTCAAGAAATGAAAGTGCTACCAACATAAATGATTTACTATTAAAGTCATTTAGTGATGAAGAAGTTCAATACAAGTCCATCGACTCCGTTGTAGAAGTCGAGGATGCAGTTCACTATCCGTTCCTTAACGATCAAAACCCACCAGGGCTTCCCTTCCAATGTCGGAAAATCCGCCCCCCAGGCGTGAAAATTCCCGGAAAATTGTGCTTGAAACTCGGTTTGTAGGGATAGAATACGAAATAATTTGATGTCATTTTCCAATGTCGGAAAATCCGCCCCCCAGGCATGAAATATCCCGGAAAATTCTGTGGGCAAAATGTTATTTTTCATCCGATTGGATTGAAACTCGGTTTGTAGGGATACAATACGAAATAATGTGAATGGGGATAACGATAACGATAACGATAACGATAACGATAACGATAACGATAACGATAACGATAACGATAACGATGACGATAACGATAACGATAACGATAACGATAACGATAACGATAACGATAACGATAACGATAACGATAACGATAACGATAACGATAACGATAACGATAACGATAACGATAACGATAACGATAACGATAACGATAACGATAACGATAACGATAACGATAACGATAACGATAACGATAACGATAACGATAACGATAACGATAACGATAACGATAACGATAACGATAACGATAACGATAACGATAACGATAACGATAACGATAACGATAACGATAACGATAACGATAACGATAACGGTAACGATAACGATAACGATAACACGCGTTAGCGCGTGAAAAGAGCTTTCCAAAAAGCTCTAGCGTGAACCGATGCGACGAATACAACTAGAACTACGCGCTTGCAAAGACAAGCTTGCGGAAATACCACAAGACTTTTTTGACAACATTATATTTAAGTTTAATTATATTGAAAAAATTAAAAACAAGCGTGAAGGCGATGCGAACACCCTCCTTATTAATTCAGTAGATCTAATGGGACGCAGCGAAGCGCGACGGGTACTATGCTAGTATACATATATTTTAGTTTCGTTTTGAGTCCGTTTTTATACTCTGTACCGAAGGTACATAGAGTATATTAAGTTTGTACAAAAGTATGTAACAGGGCGAAGGAATCGTTCCCGACCCTATAAAGTATATATATTCTTGATCAGCATCAACAGCCGAGTCGATATAGCCATGTCCGTCTGTCCGTCCGTCTGTCTGTCCGTCTGTATGAACGCACAGATCTCAGAGATGGTAAGAGATAGAGGGTTGACATGTATGGGACATATATTTCTTATACTTGCAGGCAGATCAAGTTTATTTTCAATTTTTGCCACGCCCCCTCCCTCACCCGTAATTAAGAAAAAAACGTCATATCTCCCACAGTTTTGATGACAGATTGTTCGTTCCTTCTGGAGATCTAGTAATCAAAAATATTTATCGATTTGCTGAAGGAATGATAAAGATCGGATGAACGATGCACAAGTTATGAGCAAAAAAAGATAACCAAATGCCAACCACCACTGTATTCAAACAAACACACTTGTTGAGAGGCGAACCGAAAAGTGAATTTCGGTCCCAATTTTTCACTGTGTAATATTTGCGTGGTTGGCGAGGCCAACCAAAAACTGTATTTGTATGTAACTTAAATTGCTGCAGCTGCTATGTTTTCGTTGCTTCCCTTTTGCTTATTGGAAATGTACCGCTACTTCAGCCTGCTTACAGCTATTCGCTGGCTGATCGCAGCCGGCTACATATTTTGCCTTTGCTTTGTAAATTAGTTTTAGTTCACATGTGAAGCTGAGCAGAAGCAGAAAATTAGAATTTGGACTATTGGCGTGTGTGGAGCACGAATGCAAGTTAAGTTATACCCAAAGAGGAATGTAATGAATTTAAATGAAATATTAAAGATTTCAGCAACTTGAACGATCAATCAACATAAATCAAAGGAGCGTTTTTATTTTGGTTGGTGGCTCGAAGTACCTGCCTTTAACACGCAACCGGCACAGGTCCAGTGCCAACAACACTCTTGGGGAGAGAGAGAAAAGCTTAGAGATGAGCGTATAATAAAACGAGAGCGTAAGTTAAAGTCGGCTCTAACCGACTTCGATATACCCGTTACTCATGGAAACAAATGTTTATTAGCCTTCCTGTATGCCTGAGGTGGGTCAGCCGAAAAGTATGCAATATTTTTTAACTCGGCTATTTATTATCCGCCAGATATTAATAGACATTTGTCAATTACTAAATGCAACATAAATGACTCCAAATTCATCACGATAAACAGATCAGACAACAAAACTTTTGAAAACGTCGGTCAAGCCCGACTATTACATACTCTGCACCCTTAATGTCGCAGCTCGAATTTGGTCACAAGTCAAACGGCCAGTTAACACACAACGCACAACGCAGTGCGCTCTCTAAGTCTCTCTCTCTCTCTCTCTCTCTCTCTCTCTCTCTCTCTCTCTCTCCTCTCTCTCTCTCTCTCTCACTAAGATTGCTGCTGAACGCAATGCTTAGGTTATGGGTGGGGTGGGTGGTGGGTGTTAACTGACCGTTTTTTGCACATAACTTGAGTATCGTTCATCCGATCTTTATCATTCCTTCAGCAAATCGATAAATAATTTTGTTTACAAGGTATCTCTAGAAGGAACGAACGATCTATCTCCAAAACTGTAGGAGATATGACGTTTTTTCCAAATTGCGGGGGCGGGAGGGGGCGTGGCAAAAATTGAAAATAAACTTGATCTGCGTGCAGACAATAGGAGTCTACATTTCAAATTTGGTTGCTCTAGCTCTTCTAGTCTCTGAGATCTAGGTGTTCATACAGACAGACGGACGGACGGACGGACGGACGGACGGACAGACGGACAGACGGACATGGCTATATCGAATCGGCTGTTGATGCTGATCAAGAATATATATACTTTATATGGTCGGAAATGATTCCTTCTGGCTGTTACATACATTTGCACGACTTTAGTATACCCTTTTACTCTACGAGTAACGGGTATAAATATTGCACGATAATCGCGTGACTCCTTGGATGAATTATAATATTATAGTCGGGGGCAAATGAACTGGTGCAGAGTATGTTATAGTCGGGCTTGACCGACTTTCTCACTTGTTTTTTATTGATTAATTATTTCTATATATATGGGGTTTTTTTTTTTTTTTTTTTTTTTTTTATTTTATTTATTCAGAGGTAGGTTTAACAATGTTCAGTTAAACACTAATTAAAAATTAATCCAAATTAAAATCCAGCTAATAGCAAACTCTGATCCGGTGGGACTAATTTATTGGCCAATGCCAGCTATGGTCCAACTCACAGCATAAGTGGTCAGAGTGCGCACTAGCCGTGGAATGAATGTTTTAGTTGAGGAATGACATTAAAGAGTTCTTAACGTCTATAATAGAGCCATCTATAGAAAATAGGTGATAGTACTCGTTGTAAGCAAGGCACAGGCAACGGGAGGGGTCTCGATGAGCATAGTTCGTCAGGCGGGGCGGAAGGTAGATTGGTGTGTAGTGTCGAGATGCTCTAAGTGGCACTGACAAATTAATTAGAGATAAAAGAGCAATGGAGTCAATCTCGCCAGTCAAAAGCTTGTGGATGAAAATAACAGAATGACAGATTCTTCTGGATTTAAGTGACGGGAGGTCAATTAGGCGCAATCTCTGTTCATAGGGGGGTAGATGGATGGTGGTGTCCCAGTTTAGGCCACGGAGGGCAAAAATCAGAAACTGTTTCTGAACTGATTCGATTTGATTTTGGTAAGTCAGGTAATGCGGTGACCAGAGGCATGAACAATATTCCAGATTTGGTCGGACCAGTGATGAGTAAAGGAGTTTGGTGGTGTAGGGATCATTAAATTCCTTTGACCATCTCTTGATAAATCCAAGGACGCTTTTTGCCTTGTAACAAATCACGGAAATATGACTGTTAAAACTCAGATTGGGTTCGAAAAATATACCCAAATCATTGACCTTGTATATGCGAACTAGTGGTTCGCCATTAATGGTGTATTCGTAGAGATACGGCTTAGTTCTGTGAAAAGTCATAATATTGCACTTTGCAATATTAAGGGGAAGACGATTCAGGTGGCACCAAGCACTCAGAGCATTTAAGTCACTTTGTAGTAGAAGTGGAGAAACTGGATCGTTAAATGACGCGCAAAGCTTGAGATCATCAGCGTACATAAGGGCAGTTGAATAGGAAAGAACTTGCGGGATGTCGTTAATGAATAGGTTGAATAACAATGGACCAAGATGACTGCCCTGTGGAACTCCAGAAGTGACATGAACGATTTCGGATACAGCAGACTTAAAACGCACACGTTGAAACCGATTGGAAAGGTATGATCTGACCCAGCGGAGAAAGTTGGATGGAAGACCCACTAAACATAATTTATGTAGAAGTAAATTATGATTCACTGAATCAAAGGCTTTGCTAAAATCCGTGTAGACGACATCAATTTGTCTACGATGAAGAAATCCCTGATTTACTATTGAAGAAAATTCGAGTAGGTTAGTGGAAACTGAGCGTCGGCGTATAAAACCGTGCTGGGATGGACTCAGGATGGGTTGGCAAAAATGTTGTAGTTGGGAAGTAATTATATGCTCGAATAGTTTAGGAATTGCAGAAAGCTTACAGATTCCTCTGTAGTTGGCTATATCGGACCTGGACCCTTTTTTATGAATTGGAATAATAAACGATTCCTTCCATAATAGGGGGAAATCACCAAGCTCAAGGGATAGATTAAACAGCTTTAGAAGGGGATCGCAAAGGAAATCAGCGCAATATTTAAGGACGCAGCTAGGGACATTGTCTGGTCCAGGTGAAAATGACGGCTTAAGTGCCTTTAAATTAGATAGAATACAACTATGATCCATTATAGGAGGGTGAATGCAGTTAGAGCGACTAATATGGTGAGGGTAAATTTGAGAAACATCGTATTTCGTATCCGGACGAGCATAGCAAAGTTGGAAAAAAGAGGCAATTAGGCTGGCTATGTCACAATCATTCTCAGCATTGGCATTATTGAAATGAAGTGAAGGGGGGAATTGTGAGGAGTTACGTTTAGAGCGGACAAAATCATAGAACTTTTTGGGGTCATTATGAAAGTCCTGCTTACACCTGAGTAGGTAATTGCTATAACAATCCTCATTATGCTGTTCAAATTCAGAACGAGCCACCTCATATTTGGCGAAGTCAGTCCGCGATCCAGAGCGCTTAAATTTTTTAAACAGTCGAGACTTTTTATTTTTTAGGCTAGTCAATTGCCGAGTGAACCATAAAGGAGAGCGGGAAGAAGTAGGAGGACTAGCGCGAGGAACGCAGATATTAAAAATTTCAAAAAGAGCGTCATAAAAAGCACAAGAAGCACCGTCTACGTCGCTAAAATGGTCAAGAAAGGACCAGTCATACTGAGAGAGTGAGAGATTTAGAACAGAGAAGTCTGCTTTTTGAAAGCAGAATGCGAGGTGAAGTGGGGACGTCAATGAAGCAGTGGCGGGCTTAGACACTTCCAAATCAATTAGAAGGGTAGGATGATATGAGTCTTCGGGAACAGATAGTGGAGCGGATTTACTGACTGTTGAGCAAGATGGATCAGAGGTAAAAACTAGATCCAGAACTTTGTTCTTACAGTTTAGTACAGAGTTGATCTGACCAAGCGATAATTCAGCCATGCAGTCCACGAACTCATTACTTTCCAGAGGGTACAGAGTATTTGGATCATCAGAAATGGTCCAGGATATGTTAGGGAGATTAAAGTCCCCTAGCACCATTAAACGATCTCGGCCACCCAGAAGGGATGACACGTGCTGAATATATGAAGCGTGGAGCAGATAAATGGAAGAGTCAGATGCTGGAGGAATATAGGAACAGGAGATATACACTTGATAGGCGTGTAGAGAAACTTTTACGGCTATAAATTCGGCATCACTGCCAGCATTACAGTCGATTAATACAGAGGGCCAATCAGATTTTACAGCAATTAATACACCTCCACCACGACGGCCAAGGCGATCCTTTCTATAAATTGTGAAACTATCAGTGAGAATTTCACCATTGCAAATATCGGGGCTGAGCCAGGTCTCGCTAAGTGCAATAATGTCGACATCACAAGACACACTTTTAGTATAGAGTAAGGCAAGCTTACTTCGAAGCCCGCGAACGTTCTGGTAAAGGAGGGAAAAGGTCGTATTTAGTTTTTTGAGGCTGACGGAATAGGCAAATTGTTGAAACGAGATCTATGACTAGGCCGATTTACAAATTCGTGAACCACGGAATGTTCAGGCCAGAAAGATTGCTCGAGTACTCTATCAAAGTACGCCTCAGGTACTAGAATCTTAAACGAGGTAATATCACGTATAGTTTTAGAGTTAGTTTTTAAGACCACTAGACTAGGTGAGACATTAATGTTAAGCCTTGAACAGATATGGGTCATGACGAGATCTTCCGTTGCCGATGGCACAAGGCGCGAGACAAAAATATATCGTCGAGGAGGAACGGCAGCTAGAGCGTTTGATCCTACTGCAGATAAAACTGTAGGCGCAGCTGCATACACTATATTAGGCATATGGGAGGAAGGCAAGGTGGTTGGGGGACCCTTGTTAGGCACTTGAGGAGGAGCTGGACAAGTATCCGCGGAAAAAACAGCAGCCGTGGTTATGTCAGTGGTGAGTGATGTGGTGGGCATTACAGAGTTGGCCGAAGTTGCATTGGAAGAAGCGGTCAGTGAGAGAGTTTCATCCACAACAACGGAAGGGGCATCAACGGTAGACGGCGGATCGTTACTGGAGCATTCATCAGCCCCTGGAATTAAGATTAAAGATTTGGGATTATGCATAGACGGACTGCATTCTTTTCTTGTTGGGGAATCGTCCACAATTTTTCGATTGCGAAAATTCGATTGCATAGTTACAAACTTAGTTTGGAGATCCCGAAAGACACCATAGACGGATTGGAATTCCAAATCAGTTTGCCGCATAAATATTCGCATATTCGCTGCAATGCCCATGCATTTCCAGCAAGTCCAGGTGAGGCCAATTCCGTCTTTAAGAAGGTCCGAAATCCGACCACCATATGATCCAAACGGAATACAGTTAGTATGGGCGACGTTAGGGCACAACCAACAATACGCAAAAGACTGACGCGAGGTTATCTTTCTATTGTAATTACAACTTTCAGCGCAGCAGCTACCCATTGCACAAAATATTATGCTTATATATATTGCTTAAGATAGCCACTTCTCTTAAGGGCGCGCAAATGAAACGAACTCGATTAGAGCAGTCCAGGAAAGAGAGTGATGAAGGGAGATGATCTCTTGCTATTAGCTCGACACGCTTTACAACAGCAATGAAGACAATCTCACGGCGAATTTTCAAGCACCGTTATAGCAGAAGACGAGATTGCTAGAGGGAGTATGGGCGCGGGAGCACGAGAGAATTGCAACGACACTCTTAGATTATTACAGAGAGTAATTAGGCACAGCAACAGAGCGCAATTGACCGAAACAACAACAATGCATGGAGCCAAAGCTGCTAGTTTTATTTAAATAAACAAATGCAGGAACTTATTTTCTTATGCACAGAGACCGAGGGGGTTTACTACGGCAAAGTACATTAATAATGCTCGAAGTCTATTTAATTTAAATAAAATAAAACAGGCGTAGAAGAAGTGGAGCTTGGGAAAAACACGACCGGTGGCGACGAGAGTTCAATCT
>JBAMBO010004676.1:0-14206 GCA_037044535.1 Lordiphosa magnipectinata
AAATTTTTTACACTCGTGTAAAAAATTTTCAGTTTTTTTTTTCATTTCATTTGTATTGGTGTGTACGTGAGACGCGCGGCGGCCACAGGCCACAGGCCGAGTATGTTTACAAACGGGGGTGGATATGCACACACTCTTTGCTAGGGCCAAAGAAATGTGCGATCGGCGATATTCGCAATGACCTGCTTCCAATCAATGAGCTGCCTGGAGCTGCAATAAGCAGCTGTCACCGCAAATATCAGCAATGGTGTCGACAAGGAATATCCCTTTTTATGAAGGTAATAAAAAATTTGCAATCCGTTGTTTTTGCAACGACCTGCTAATCATCAATGGGCTGTGAGTCCAAATAGGTAAAAGTTAACCCTTTTTAAAAAGGGACAAATCCATAATCTACAGGTACTTATGCGTATTTCGGGAGGCGTATTTTATATTGACCTGATGTATTTTCTAGTGACCTAACTTAAGCCATTAAATATTTTCCAAGTCAAGAGCGCGATACCTGGTGCACTTCCGAAGGTGTAATCATGACCTCACATTGCGCTCAGAAATTAGTTTTAAAACAGCTTGCAAAGTGTTCGTGTGTATTATAATTTTGAGTTCAGAGTTTAAAAAGTAAAAAACAATAATGGGAAGGACAAAAAAGTTTAATATTGAAGCTATGGTGGAACCAACTGAAAACGAAAACATCGTGACATGCCTAGTTTGCAAAAAACGTCTCTGCAAGTTATCAGGGAATATAAGGCGCGATTATAAGTTGGTACACGATAAGGAGTCCGAACAAATGGATGATATCCAGATGCAACCTGCCTCAAAAAAAGCTAAAACTTCGGTCTGCCTAAATATGTCTCAAAACGATTATTTGAAGACAATAGCCTATTTGGTGTCCGTGATCTCTTTACCCTTCAGAATTTTTGATAATGATCGCTTTCAGGAAATCTTGCAACCGTGGACAAATGGATATTCGTGTAAGTTTAATTCCAGAAATGTAACGAATCTCGAGGAAACTGCGTTGAAAGTGTGCAACGCCATTGCTGCCAAAGTTAAAGGTCGTATGGTATGCCTCAAGATGGATATTGCATCACGTAATGACCGCAGCATAATGGGATTAAACATACAATTTATGCAAGATTTTAAAATAGAAGTCTATTCTATTGGAATGATCCAGCTCTTTGTGCGTCATGCAGCCCAAAATTTAAAGTTGGAGGTTCTTCAGTGCTTGAATAAATTCAATATTAATATCGAGCAAATTTACTCAATGACAACTGACAATGGCGCCAATGTTGTAAAGACATCCAAACTTCTACAGGAATATGAAGAAGTTGGAATGCTTCCTGATGAAGACACTGACAACTTTGAGGAAATTGACGAACACATTAGAAATTCGCTGAGTGTTGTTCATTGCTCTGCACATACCTTACAACTAGCATCTTGGGATGTGATTAAAACAATTGATGCCGAATTGGAAGACTGTCGCAAATATGTCAAGAAACTACGCACGGAACAACGCAGGCAGAATGAGACATTGCCCGTGCTCGATAACAACACTCGATGGAGCTCTACGTTCAAAATGATGGAGTCTCTAAATGCATTAAAGAGTAAGTCCCAACATTTGATTCCATTGTCTATCGACTGGTCCTTCGTCGAAGAGTTTTGTTTTTCATTCAAGCCAATCGCAGACTGCACCGCAATGCTTCAAGCAGAAGATATGGTAATGGGTGATTTTTACCGCGAATGGCTGGTTTGCGAAGCCCAGCTTTCCCATCTGGAACATGAGTACCAACTGGCTAAGAAGTTGCATTCGGCCTTGGATTCAAGGAAGTCCATTCTTATGGAAAATGATGTTTTTCTTGCAGCCATATATCTGGACCCTCGATTCACCTTTAAAGGCTCAACCATTTTAAACGAGGCTAAAAAGCAAATTGCTACGGTATGTGTTAAAGCGTCAATAGCTTCCACAATTTATATGTTCTAATCAATCATTTTGTTTCAGAAAAAATTGCTTTCCATATACGAGTATATAAAAAAAATTGAAGGTATCGAACCATTGAGTGAAGAAGCCCCAAGCACATCAGCCAAAAATAGATATAGTATTCTAAAAAATGATCATATACTATGTGCGCCAGTTGGTATGAGCTCAGTGGAAAGCAAAATTTGTAATTTGCAGTACGGAGATAAACTGGAAATCGAAGACAATATAACACTGTACTGGAAGTCGCTTAATTATCGAGAACCAATGTTAGGGAAAATAGCGGAAATCGCACTGGCTGTGCCAGCAACCCAAGTGTCTGTGGAGAGAGCATTTAGTGCATTGCCATATGTATTTACAAGGCTACGAACTAGACTGAATCCAGATACACTAGAAAATATTTTAATTGTTAAGCTTAATGAAAAAGTATTAAACACTATTAATTACGAATAAAATTTATAAATAATTATTTGAAACATGTATTAAATATAATCTCAAGAAGATACCAGGTTTGGGTAAGTGGATGGCAAAAAATTAAAAACCAATTTGCTCGGCGTCACTAGAAAATACATCAATCAGGTCAATATAAAATACGCCTCCCGAAATACGCATAAGTACCTGTAGATTATGGATTTGTCCCTTTTTAAAAAGGGTTAACTTTTACCTATTTGGACTCACAGCCCATTGATGATTAGCAGGTCGTTGCAAAAACAACGGATTGCAAATTTTTTATTACCTTCATAAAAAGGGATATTCCTTGTCGACACCATTGCTGATATTTGCGGTGACAGCTGCTTATTGCAGCTCCAGGCAGCTCATTGATTGGAAGCAGGTCATTGCGAATATCGCCGATCGCACATTTCTTTGGCCCTAGCAAAGAGTGTGTGCATATCCACCCCCGTTTGTAAACATACTCGGCCTGTGGCCTGTGGCCGCCGCGCGTCTCACGTACACACCAATACAAATGAAATGAAAAAAAAAACTGAAAATTTTTTACACGAGTGTAAAAAATTTTGTGTAAAAAATTTTGTGGCATTTTTTTTTTACAGAAGTTAGCAAAAATTATTTACACACGTGTTAGTAACACGAGTGAAAAAAATTTTCGTGTTAATAACACGAAAAAAATTTTTTTTTTCTCATGAAAAAAATTGTTAGTAACACGTGTGAAAATAAAAATTTTTTACACACTGAATTTTTTCTTTGTGTTAATATTGGCGTGTAAAAAATAAATGTGTGTTATTTTACGAACCCTGATCTTAATGGACCTATTAGAGCCCGTCCTGGAGCAGGCCGCAAATTTCTTCGACTTAAAGCTATTTAATTATATGTTGAAGAAGATTGTAACCCACGATAATACCGAACTCTATGTTGCTGAGCTTTTAAGCGAAGGTAAACTATGCTGGCCACGTTTTATATTACACTGGAAGCTCCCGCCTCATTGGCAGGTTCTTTTAGGACAAGCCCTGTCACAATATTATGCCATATTTCCCGACTTATGGCATTTCCATCATGTCAACTATGTGCTCTGTGAAAGAGTGCAAAGACAATATGATAAATTTTATGAGCTCTTTTCTTTGGAAATTCTCCCCGATGTTGGGCAAGTGGAGATACGTTTTGGGCAAATTATCAATCAATCGTTATCTGAAATCGAATGCCCTGGATGAGTCCTATGAACAACTGATACAGGCTTGTCAGAACACCAAAACTCTGGAGGAAATACTTGAAGCTCATGATGTTTACTTAAACTCCGTCAAGATAAATTGTTTTCTAGTCGAGTGTTCCAGAAAATGTAAACGCCATTTGGGAAAACTCTGTCAACTGGTACTTCAGTTGGCCGCCCAACAAGAAAAGTTTGTGAGATTATGTCAACTTAGGATGAATTTTATAAGAAGTCAGGGAAATTCTCTGTACTTAAACGAACGTTCAGTGGAATTTCGTTCGACCTGCGAGAATACTTATGATGCTCTCACTAAATTGAAAGCGAAATTTCGAAGTGCAATGATCAATCTTCTAATAAGCCTATATATTCATGGTGAAGAAAAGTTTAGGATGCTAGGTGAAAAATTGGATCCCACGGGACTCTACGAAGGGCAGGATAAGAGACTAAAACAGGTCCACAGTATGCGACATGTTGCGTGCGACAGTGATTAAAATTAAATCAAAAATAAACTACATAATATTTTTGAATCAAATAAAACACATTTTTATAATACATCAATACATAAAATATTAAAATCATTCGCATTAAAACATTCCTTCAGGTTCCGCTAAAATCAGTGTTTAAACTGTTCGCCTTGAAAGCGACTTTTGATTTTGTCGCATGCGAACGCATTGGTTTTTTGTAATTATCTTGACTCAACTTTAGCACCAACTATAGTGCTAATCAAGAGCTATAAGTTTCGCCTTTTGTCAAAATAAAATAATGTTTTGGCATATGTTTTTCTTCACTTTGAATGTCGCATTCGACATTTGAGAAATGCCCATATGTATTACATACATATGCCAAAATGCATGTTTATGTACCTATATGTACATATTTGTAAGCGTGTGATGTACTCGTGATTCATTTGAATGACAATAAATGAATTGCCAATATAAATCGCATAATATTTTCTGTATTATTTCAGATTGATATCCATCAAAGCCGATTGTGTCAGTCATCTAGACCGCTCGATAATTGGCATAAAAGTCCAAATTTTTTTTAGTAGTAGTAGTAGTTGTTCTTTATTTGATTTTTAAATTTTTTGTTTTAAATATTTTGATTTGTTAACAATATATAATACTATCTTATAAAGAACGTGATACAAATAGCATGCATAGTCTGCATACTAAAATTATACAAATATATTATTTGATAATTAAATTTTACGTACATACACATAAATAAATTATACTAAATTGGAAACATGCATTTAATTTGATTGAATGGAATTTAAAAGTTTTTGTAAAGAATATTTTTTCGGTAACGGGTCTATCAGAAATTTCGCCAGCCTTTTCCAGTCTGATCCGTTTAATACCATTTGCATTTCCATTTCATTAAGCACGGATTTTCCCCACACATTGATTCGGAGCTCTTTTAATATTGGATCTCTTTTAATATTGGACAGGTTGTACAGAAATGAGCCACGTCTTCCGTCTACCGTAAATTGCAAAGAGTGCACAATTCAACTACATTCTGATGGTGGGGAATATAATTTAATGCCAGCATCTCCGTCCGTGCTTCAAAAATATTTGAGATAGTCCAGCCGTCGTATTGGTCTTCGAAGTTGCTTTACTTCAAGTTATGGTTTGTCATTTCGTTCTTGAATTCAATCGTGAAAACGCTTACGTCAATCATACTAGCAAGTCTTAATGCTTTTGCTGAGACCAAACAACTGCTCAGCGAGAATCATTCAGGCTTTCGCAAAGGATAATATACCGTCGACAGCATTTTTGTACTGACATCAGTTGTAAACTCGTTCCTGGAAGAAAAGAAAAAATTGTATCTATTTTTTTTAGATTTCAAAGCTGCGTTTGATACCATGTACCGAAGAAGCCTGCTAGACAAATTAAACAGCATGGGTGTTTCAACTAAAATGATCAAAATATTGCAAAGCTTGTATATGCATAATGAGACAGCAGTGTAGGATGGCAATACCTGTTAGGAGTGGTTTGGAACAATCCTCGGAGTAAAACAAGGCTGATTACCAAGTCCATTGCGTTTTACGTTATTTGTGGATGATATATCGACAGATCTTCGGGGGGAGTACAATTTGGACAGATGAACCTTAATATCCTCATGTACGCGGACGATAAGGTCCTTTTTGCCGACAGCCCTCAAGTCTTGCAGAACATGATTAATGCCGCACATGCATATTCTCAAAAGTGGAGCCTTAGGATCAACACAACGAAGTCAAAAGTAATGGAAGTTTGAACAGGCAGAGGACGACGTGCGAAAATTGAAGAGTGGAACTTGAATGGCACGACCTTAGAGGTGCTCAAAGAGTACAAGTACATATCTAGGAATAATATTAATTTCAAATATGTCTTTTACCAAGCACCTAGAAAAAAAGCTGAGAGACTCGAAAACAGCAATTAGCAGCACCTGTCGATCACTTTACTGTAAAAATAATGTAAACTCGAGTACCAAAAACAGGATGTTTGAGGCAACATCAGAAACAATTATGTGCTATGGAGCAAAAGTCTGGGGATATGCCAAATACGAAGACGTCGAAAAACTATTGTTAACTGGACGTTTTTTGCTTATAACTTGAGTATCTTTCATCCGATCTTTATCATTTCTTTGGCAAATCGATAAATAATGCTAATTATTAATGGGGAAACGACATAGCTCCGACGTCATATCTCCGCGCGGAGGTATGTCGTTCTCAAACGACATATCTCCGCCCGGAGCTATAACTTTTTAAAACGACATGTCTCCGCGCGGAGATATAACGCTTTTTTTCTGTCGGAGATATGTCTCCTCGAGGAGATATGACGCTTTTTTTCTGTCGGAGATATGTCGCTTTAAAACGTCTTATCTCCGCTGTAATCAATGGCGGAGCTAAGACGCTTTTTTTCTGTCGGAGACGGATAGACGGACGGACGGACAGACGGATATGGCTATATCGAATCGGCTGTTAATGCTGATCAAGAATATATATACTTTATAGGGTCGGAAACGGTTTCTTCTCCCTGTTACATACTTTTGCACAAACTTAATATACTCTATGTACCTTCGGTACAGAGTATAAAAACCAAAATTGATCAGTTTTAAAAATTGTTCAACTTTGAACCACTGCAAAAAACAAAATAATTGACCAAATTCAATAAACTAAAGATTTTCAGGCTATCTGGGGTTTCCTTTTTTTTAATTAAATTAATGCGGTCAAAAAATCGACCATCAATTTTTGATTTTTGCAACGCTAAATCGGCCAAACCGGACACTGTGCGCCGCTAAGATTCTTTAAAAATGCGAAAGAAATTTACGTTTACATCAGGAGTTGAACCAAAACCTTAATTTTCGTCATATTTTGAACTGCTTTTTAATGCGCCGTAACACAGGGGAAGCTGCAGGTGCACTGTTCAACATGTTATAAGCTTCATCGGATCTCAAAATTTCAAATAAGAAAAAAATAGAAGTTTTAAAAAAACATTTTAATTAAATAAAATTAATAATTTTTTTTTTCTAATATACAAATTTGTATTCGAAATTCATCCTTTATATCCGTTATATGAAGTTTCAAAACGACATACCTCCGCGAGGAGATATTACGCTATTTTATTTACGTAGCTTATGAAAAAGCTTGGCGGGTCGCATATGATTAGGTAAAGCCTTTGTGACCTTATAATGCAGTTTGTGAATCAGATGATAGAAAGCTTCTCCAAGTTGTTCTTGATACAACAGCTGGTAGGCGTTTGTTATTTCCTGTTCGGTAATGAAAGGTTCTAGTTCAACTCCCAAAAATTGAACAATAAATTGACGATATCTTCCCACGTTAAGGATTAAATGGGCGACTTCTTGGGTCAAAAATGGAGGGATTCTTTCCGTAAGTAACTTATATCTTCCACTCCAAAAATCTGCATTGTGTTCTTCCTCTATAAAAAATTCCACACAACCAGCCTCGGGTAGCAGTCCTTTGAGTAACCATTGAGCTAAGTTCGCTATTAAAGCTTGACTGGCCAAGTTTAACCATTTTTGTATTAACAATATTTCACTTGTATCACTTAGCATATTCAACTCTTCATTGAGCACTAACCATATGGGTTTTTCCTGGCAGGTTCGTTTCATTAAGCCAGTAAACCATTGAAAACGATATTGATAAGCTCTGCTTGCGCACCATAGACGCCTTAGACTACCAGGCTGGCATTGTTCTTTCTGGTAGAACTGATAGAATAGAAGTAGTTCTTCACATAAACTCTTAGCCAAAGCGATACCACTTGATCCTAAGTTCTTCAGACGTTCCTGTTGTTCCTGCAGCTTACGATACATATAACCGAAATTACCCAAATTTAAAAGCAAGCCAGATTCGCTGACGCTATGCTGTTTTTGCGGTAAGCGTAACATAAGTCTTGACGTTCGGTAAGAATATTTAAGTTGCTTACATTCATAGCCCATCATGCCATGCAGAGCATCACGCTGACGTTCTATAAGCGATTGTGGGACACCAACACGTTCAACTAGTTGACTACGTAAAGTCTCTAGGGTAACTCGTTCTCGACGGGTAAGGATATTATTCAATTGAAATTTGGCCAAGGCGAGCATTGCATTCGTATAGGATATATCTTTTGCATAACGTTCGTTGGCAAAACGTTCAAATTTCTTGCTCAAACGTTGGCGTATGTCAGACGCTTGCAACGACTTGTTTTGACACTCGGTGGGTTGTGCCAATATTTCGTAGAACTGTTCCCATTGCTCGAAAAAATCAGGTGCTAGGGGATCGTTGTGATGACATTGGTAGGAAGGACTGCATTTATAAAGTTGTATGATTACACGGGGGGCGGCTATAATGTACCGCTGATGTTGCCATCGAGGTAGAGATGCCACCGAGGCAGTTTTAAATAAATCATCATCAGTTTTCTGTTCTTGCTGAGTCTCGAGATTTGGTCTGTCATTGGACAGCGCCAAAACCGGAAAGTCGAGTTGTGCTTCTTCTTCAGAACTATTGGCTAATTTTACGATTTTTTGCAAGGAGTTCTCGTTATTGTTGAGCAGTTGCTCTTCTTGTTGAGCTGGCACCTTCAATTCTGCAATACTCTGCACTTTGCTTAGCATTAAACGATTCTCGTAATCCTTGACCACTACCATATGTCTCATAAAGGCACATCCCTCAATCTTCAGACATTCCATTGCTCTTTGTGGAATATCTGGGATGCAACTTTGCCATGTTATTTCCCCCTGGGCCATTGGATTGAGTGTCAGATTCGCCTTTTCCTCCATCACTTTTAACACCTGTCCATTAATGTGATTTAAAAATTTCAAGCTGCAACTTCGGCTTTCGTCATTCATCTGATTTGCATTTTCTTCCTCAAACAGATCATTTAAAAAGTTGAAATATCCATTTCGTGTTTTATCATCCATGTTGGATTTTTGTAGTTCTCTACGCAAAAACTGCAAGTGCGGATTGCCACCATCGGTTACTCTACTTTCCTGTTGATCTGGAGTCGGAACCGGAATCTTTGACCGTGGCCATGGCACATCAGTCTGAGTACGTCGTAGAGAAACCGTTTTCGAATCATCATATGTGGGCAGTTGGGGACGTCGGGTTGAACTCTGGATTGTCAGAGATGAGGGTGGTGATGGTTCATGATCCATTTCAAGTCACTGGGCCTGTAAATGCAAAATTAGCTGAGGTTATATAGGTTCTTTTTTGTGTGTTACCTTTAATTATTTTAGTAAATTTTAGATCGAATTTTTATTTGGACAATTACGTAAAGATGAATACCCAGGCTTTGTGACAGTACACACTGTACTCAAAGCATTCTACCTCATACGAATAATTATATCATCAATGATAGACAGCGCCAAGCTAATCCCTCCAGATGGATAACCTAGACGTTCCTTGTCTTCTTTAAAAAAAATATACCACTTTAAATGCGTAAATAATAAAACTGGCAGGTTGATTCCGACTGATCAGACCCATGTGCTATCAAAATGAAAACAAACAGGCAGCGCTGGCTATAAATTTGCTTCTGTTAGACATTGCTGGTCTAACCTAAAGTATGCTGTTTACCCTCTTGCAAAGTGCCATATAACGATTTTAGGAGTACTACCAGATGATCAGAAGCAACTTACAATATAAAATGTTCTACTCTAACGTAAACATTAATTGCCAGTTATGGCAGCGTCATACGTATTCCACACTGTAAATTCATCCAGATTGTCGGACCTGTAATATGTTTACAATATAAACTTGTGTTAAGCCAAATATAAAATAAATAAAAATCTGAATCATTCCTTAGTAAATGCATTGAATACTTTAAAGTGGACTAAGCTCAATAAATTGTGTGTGTATTAACGTAGTATTAGTTATCTAATAAGCATATCTTTAAATTCTTTCATTCGTTCAGATAATAGGCGTTAAGGTTAGAGAATATTGTTGGAAAAATTTTAAAGGTGGTATACAGCTGAACTTCCTTATAGCGAAATCAGGGGAGATAAAAAAAGCTATATTTTATAGAAAGAAAGCTGTCCCTTCCCACTTTGCTACGTGCCTGTACTAACTTTAAATACAAAACGAAGAAGTGAAGCTTATATTAAAATTGCCATCTATCAAATCTTCATGAAAATCTTAACTCATTTTAAAAGTTAGCAAATTTCACGATTTTGTGGACCTTTTGATCTTCACCATCTATTATTATCCTGTGTTCGTGATAATCTAAACTCATACGAAAATTGAGTAATTTTTGCCTTTGTTTTAAAAAACTTTTGATCTTTATAATCAAATATAATGTTAGCAAAACTCGGACGGACAAAAAACAGACGGCCGAACGGACAGAAGGACTGACGGACAGAAGGACATGGCTATATCAACTCAGCTCGTCATGCTGATCAAGAATATATATACTTTATGTGGTCGGAGATGCTTCCTTCTATGCGTTACAAACATCTGGACAATTTTAATATACCCTCTAGAAAGATATAAAGAGACATATCTTTAGTATCCAGGCCAATTTTCTCATAGTAAGGACTACGAAAAGCTGTAAACACATTATATTATTTAATTTATTTTGTTTTAAATGTAATGTTAAGCCAAATCATTTTTACAAAAAAAATTATTCCGTTCTCGGTGGACCTTTCTGTGGAAATGCCCATATGCCATTTGGTCTCAAAATTGAAAAATCTTATTTATTTAAATAATCGTCTAAACTAAACCTGGAAACGGCGAACCGTAATATAGAGAACCGCAAGGCAGAAGGCAACCTCAGCAAAACCAAGAACTGACGAAAACAAGACACTCAGCAGAAAGCGGCAACTGGAACAATTATCTGGCCACAGCAGCCCCGGCAGGCCGAACTAAAGCAACAAAAACAACCAAGTAAGCGGCGTATAACCAGGCTTTGAAAGTAGATACCCAGATACATATTTTGTGTACCTTTTACCTTACCTAGGTCCAAATTTTCATTTAACTTGTCAAATAGTAAGGTATAAAGTACTTTAATTTGAATGAGAATTTAATTTCGAAAAATATTCTTGGTGGGAAACTAATATAATTTAATTATTCTTCCGATTTGGGATTGCCGGTGTGATATGTTATTATATATCTAATAACTGTGCTGTTCCTTAAGACCCTTTAAGTCGAGGAAATACAGCAAACTGTCGGCGCAACTTGCATTGAAATAGCAAACATCGAAACATAGACTCTCCTTTGAATGGTTTCAAAATGCAATTGCTATTTAGAATTGATTATAAATGAAATGAAATTAAAATTTAAATATGTTTTTTTTGGGAATCTCGGAATACAGAACTGTTTAATTGATAATCGAGAATATTTAATTCTTTTTACGTAAATCTTTGTTAATATTTCGAGCTCACGTCCTGAAGATTTTAGGATTGATGATGTTTGATAAACCATGCTTTAAAAGGCTTATTAAAAAGTATGTATTAAACAAATTTCAATGTCTAAAACTAATTAAATTATTTAATCATTTAATTGTTTCCAGAAAAAAAATGTTGTTTACATTTCCAAAACTAATTGTGCTTGTCAAAATTGTTTGGGTGGTGAATTTGGCCAAATCTCCTAACAAAACACGAGAGATTTGAAACGAACCGAAAGAGTTTTCTGGGACACCGAGAATTGGTTTTGAGTCGGAATTTGGTTAGAAGAGATTTCCGTGACACCTCCGTATATGGTCGGATATGATTCCTTCTATATGTTTCTTACATTTGCACGACTACCCCTTTTTACTCTACGAGTAACGGGTATTAAAATGAGTACCTTCCCAATCACTGCGTATAACACTGATCGTTGAAAGCTTTAGACTCCCGAGTAAATCTTGTCGTAAATAAAAAATTAATTGAGAGTATGCGGAGTCAGTGGCAACCAAAGATGATATAGGGGAGATTAAGGTCAAACTTAGTCGAGTATCGCAAAAAATTGAGTCACTTAAACGGGAAAACCAAAGACCAATTGCGAAATGACTGAAATTCTGACCGGAGGGAGGTAACTAAGCTAGTTGATCAGACCAAAGCGAACATGTCATAGTAAAGGGATTGCAAAAGGAAATAGCGTCTAAGGAAGAAGTTGAGTCACTCTTACGCGGAAAAATGGACCTGCCCCTTTTAAAAGTCCGGGACACTAAAATCCTATTTGAAAGGAATAATTCCGTAGCTATTGTAGCGGAACGTGAAACGGCAGGATTTGATATGGATATAGTAAAAAAGGGAGAAAGCAGGCAGGAACAAATATATACGTCGTTAGGGATCTCAGCGCAAAGAAATTGGAGCGAAAATCAGTGCTGCTTCAGCTAAAAAGGGACCGTACACCTATAAACAAAAGCATTAAAATATTTGTGACAAACGATTTTATCAATATCGGAGGTAAATGGATGTATATAAACAAGGAACTCATCCATAAACCAGAAGTCAAACTGACCAGAAGTCTAACTTGCTGCCAAAACTGCTCTGGAACAACAAAAAAACCAGAAGTATGCAAGAAAAATGTCCAAAAACATGTTAATGTGCAGCAATCCGAAAACCAAGAACTGTCAATTGAGGACATTGTAACTGCAATTGAAAAAACGGCGCCGAGCTACAAGAGTGGTTACTCAATAAATTTTAATAACAAATGGTACAACGCCAAATGCTATAGGAAGAGGCAGAATGTGTTTGCGGCATTGCACAGTTTTAGAAGAACAAACACTGCAGAAGACAAACGAATTTACACAAATGCGCAACAGGAATATAAAGTGTTATGCGAAAAAAGCAAAATAGAGTATGAGAAGAACGTTGAAGCGCGCATTAGCTCAATAAGAGATAGCAAAGACTGGTGGAGGATAGTCAGAGAAATTAGAGGAGTCAGTCCGAAAATAAGTGCGGAAATATCTGAGTGGGATTTCAGAAATCACTTTAATAATCTCCTTAGCCCTCAACAAAACGCCATGGAGTTTCAATATGCACCGATGTATATCACGGATCCAGACTTAGATGCAGTATTAACAATGGAGGAACTATTGGTAGCACCAAACAAAGCCAAGTCCAACAAAGCTCCTAGAGAAGACAGAGTTCCGTATGAGTTTTCCAAAAACGCCCCAAATGAGATGCTTAAACAAATTGTCACTATATACAATAGAGTGTTTGATATCAACTGTTTGGTAAAATCTTTCATCAACAGTATAATATATCCAATATATAATATAAAAAAGGATTCATATCTCCTGATGAACTTCCGAGGTATATCCTTTATGAACTGTGCAGCGAAGCTACTAATGAGTATACTGTCGACGAGACTAACAACGTGGGTCGAAAAGCACGATAAATTAAACGAGTTCCAAGCAGGATTCCGGCTGCCCTTGACCGAGTACCTCGTAAACATCTTATATACAAGCTCCAACGACAAGGTGCATCCACAAAAATAATACAATTTATCGAGAAAGTATACTTGCAAACGGTTTGCGCTGTTTGGACTGGAAGTGAGCTTTCTGAGAAGTTTGAAACAATTAACGGAGTAAAGCAAGGATGCCTTATGTCACCGTTGCTGTTTGCGATGTACTAAGATGATCTGCACGAACACTTAGGAGGTGGCCTGTATATCGACAACACAAACATTAGGGTATTAATGTACGCAGATGACATTGTGATGGTGGCGGACAATCCCTCACCCCCTTCAGCAAATGATCCATAACCTCGATACATGCTGCATATTGTGGGGCATGGAAGTCAAAAGGCAAAATCCGAGATTATGGTGTTTAGAAAAGGCGGTAGACTGGCGGCATCGGAGAACTGGACGTATCAGGAGAAGCAGGTGAAGGTGGTACCGGAGTACAAATATCTTGGGGTTATCCTGATACCTACAATGAGCTTTAAGAAACATGTGGCAGCCAGGACAAAAGAAGCAAAGGCGATTATAGAATCTGTGTGGGCGAATTTCATCAACAAGGGAACAGTGAACCTAGCATCTAAATGGAAAATCTTTAACTCAGTCAGCAGAACGGTATAGTGCTATGGAGCTCAAGTCTGGGGTAGAGAAATAAAGGAAGAGGCTGACCAACTGCAGCGATATTTTTTAAAGAGGATACTCAAACTACCAGATAGCACACCCA
>JBAMBO010004677.1:0-30906 GCA_037044535.1 Lordiphosa magnipectinata
TAGTATGCATACATATAGAGTGCCCACTGTACTCAGTTCAATTCATAAAATACATATTGCAAACACTTTGTTGCAATGTTTACGTAAGCCAAAAGTCCCAAGCATAGTTCAAGTGCAAAAGTAATTGGAGTATGCTATGGACAGAAGAAGTGCCGAGTCTGCATGTTTGGCATGCGCGACCGTCCCTTCTTTATGTGTGCATATAACATTCTCTCTCGCGCTCTCGCTGCTATCAGCTCTGAGCATATAAGGCAGCATATAATGTAGCCGCTCCGCTGCCAGCGTTACTGACCGCGAAGCGGCTAACCCTAAGCTTAAGCTAATGCGAAGAATCAATTGAGATACCAAAGCTAAATAATAAAGACGACGGGTGCGCCCAGTGCCCCGTCTATTAACTCAATTTTAATTGAGTTAATTTTATTGGAACTACCGATTACAACCAAACCACGTAAACCCACCTATTACATGGCGACCGTGACGAGAGTCGAATACTAGGATCATCGAAGCCCCATCCCCCCCCTAAATCTACGAACTGACGATTGGAATACGAGGATGTTCGAAGCCCCCACCAATTACATGGCCCACCATAAATACGATCTGAGTGAGTAGAGTGTCTGGTGTTTCAAAAAAAAAAGTTTTGTGAATATGATATAAAATGAGAAAAGGAGGCGTGCGAAAAAAAATAAGTAAAAGAATTGCCGAATTAAGAACGGCACTAAACGCATAAAATCCTCCTGAGTGGGACACAGCATGTGCCCTACAAAATGAATTAGAATTTCTCAAAACAAAATTACAAACAAAAACACAAAACAAGAAACCCGACACTCGAAAACTTATCCAACCTTTATGCCAAAAAGCTATTAAACATCAACCACCAACAGAAAAGCAGATCCCCAAATACTACAAGACGTGCCCATCCGATTGCGAAGGCCCAATGTGCACACCGGCGTGTGAGTACACTTGCGTCCATACGCAACCAGCCCCGCTACAAATCAACAAGTAGCCAACAGCCTGTGCGGACCAGCACCGGCACCGCCTGAGTCAAAAAGGCCCCGGACAACAGCAGCAGCTGAAGGACGACTACCACCAGGAAGCAGTATATTTTAAATTAATATAAAAAAAAAAAAAAATTTTAAAACAAAACAAAAACAAAATTGTAAAACCAAAAATTAATAATAAGTCAAAAATTGTAAGACAAATTGTACTTTTGAGCTGTACACGAAAACGGCCCGAAAAATCTTAACTATGTAGGGAAAAATGTTCAAAAAGATATAGAAAACATTTTATTATATTCTTGAAAAATTAACAATTACAAATAAAAGTAAAGAATAATTAGAAATCCAAACGAAAAATAAAATTAAAAAATGCAAATAAAAGTAAAGAATAATTAGAAAATCAAACAAAAAAAAAATTTCAACAAAGAAAACATTATATTCGATATTTTACCACCATGGGTTGGTTTGGATCAGACGATAGCCAGACAAAGGACAATACGGCCAATGTGGTCAATAATGTCAAAATCATAGATCACACGGACGATATACAATCACTTTGGATAATGCTTTTAATTTTGACCATAAGCAGTGTTGCACAATTCTTATTAACATTATATGTGAAGCACAATAAAATTATTAAGAAACGTTACATTAGCAGAGCAAACGACCTAGATAGGGTATAAAGCGAAAAAAATATATTCAAAAATAAAATTAATATTGAAACAAAAAAAAAAATGAAACCACTTGGAAAACATAACTCTTATTTACATGGAGTGGAAGGAGATAGTTACAAGTATCAGAGAAATTAGAAATAAGTTTGATAAGTCATACAAATGCTTAAATCAGAAAAGACACGTACGACAGACAACGGTTAATAAACACTCAAATACACTAGTAGAATGCTTTAATCAAGCACGCCAGTTAATATATGACCATCGAGAAAAATTGACTAATAACCATTGGTCACAAGTATCTAAAGTTTTAACTAAACTCAGATTAAACTTAGTATCTGTAAAAACAAAGTTTAATTTAGACTTATCAATTCCAACAGTTTTAAATACACCTTCGATAATAAAAGCAAGCGAAAAATCAGAGCTACATCAGAATGAAGAGATTGAAGAAGACGACGATGAATCAGACACAGAAATAGAAGAAAAAGACATACATGATTTGACTATTCCAGCTGTAATAACATTACCTGAGTGGTCAGATCCAGAAAATTTTGATTCCGATTCAGATTCAAGCATAACAGAACAAAAACCCAACACAATGGCAGACACATCAGTACCCGACAGGGCATATATGAAGGAAATTGTCCAAGCAATTCCGGAATTCGACGGAAAAAAAATACATTTACAAAGATTTTTAACAGCATTAAATTTGATAAACCTTACAAAAGGAACATTCGAAAGAATTGCTGTTGAAGTCATAAAATCAAAAATAATAGGCTCAACACTTTATAAAGTTCAAAATGAAACTACAATAAATGCAATCATTCAAAAATTGCAGGCTACAATTGTCGGTGAAACATCCGATGTAGTTAAAGCAAAAATGGCGAATGTCTTTCAAAAAGGAAAAACAGCCACACAATTTACTAATGAAATTGAAAACTTACGAAAATTGCTGGAATCCTCATACATCGATGAAGGACTCAGTGCAGAGCATGCTGACTCCTTCAGTACAAAAGAAGCCATAGCGACCATGATTAAAAACTGTGAGCATGGTAAGTTAAAAACTATTTTGGAAGCAGGTACATTCAAAACAATGAATGAAGCTGTTACCAAATATATCCATTGTAGCACAGAAATGACAGGCAATGCAAGCTCGGTACTATACTCCCAAAGAGGACAGGGCTACAGAGGTAATAACTATGAAGGTAATTACCGAGGAAGAGGTAACTTCCAAAATAATAATTACCACAACAACAATGGTTACCAATACAACAACTACAGAGGTAACAATAGAGGTCGTGGAAATTCCTCAGGAAATTTCAGAGGCTTTAACCCAAACTACAATAATGCCAATCGAGGTAATTCCAACAATGGAAATCGAGGCAACCAAAATAACCAGAACAACAACAACAACAGAAACAACAACGTTCGATATGCACAAAGCAATTCGGAAAACACGCAAAATCCCTTAAGTGCTCAGAACCATTAAACTCAAAAATTTACACTATCAATCTCAGTTTAAATATTTTCATCAATATAAAAAATGAACACACAGGAAAATTATTTACATTTCTAGTAGATACCGGATCAGATATTACAATCATAAAAGAAAATGCGGATATATTTCAAGATATTGATCAAAAAATCAAAAAATCACTTGGAAAAACATTTCTCGAATTGAGAACAGGTAACTTCATTATACCATACAATTTCCATATAGTACCAACTGATTTTTCAGTACCTGGAAACGGAATTCTTGGACTAGACTTCGTAAAAAATTTCAATTGTCAACTAGACTTCACACCGGAAGGCGATTCATTTATACTACGACCAAGTAATTTACAAACTTCAATACACCTTCCAATTGTCTATAATACAGACAGTAACGAAATAGTAATTCCATGTCGTTCCGAAGTAATAAGACAAATTTCACTAAATACAGATGACGAAGAGATTCTAATACCAAATCAAGAAATTCAAAAAGGTATTTTCATTGCAAACACAATTTCCAATGCAAAAAATGCATTTGTTCGCATCTTAAATACCACAAACAAAAGTCAAGTTCTAAAATTAGACAAACTTCAATATGAATCACTTCAAAATTATGAAATATGCCAAATAAATGAACAACAAAGAATTAGTATTATCCAAGTTGAAAAAGAATTTCCCGTCTCAATACAAAGACGTTATGACAGAATTGTGTTCGAAATATACAGATATATTCGGATTGGAAACAGAACCAATCACAACAAATAATTTCTATGACCAAAAATTGAGATTGAATGATGATGAACCAGTTTATATTAAAAACTACAGAAACCCCCATAGTCAAAAAGATGAAATCATAAAAAAAAAATCACTACCTGATTCAAACACAAAAAGGTGGCGTTTAGTGGTCGATTACCGCCAGATCAATAAGAAGCTATTAGCTGATAAATTCCCATTACCAAGAATAGATGATATTCTAGACCAATTGGGAAGAGCTAAATATTTTTCATGTTTAGATTTTGTAACGAGTCCTTTTTGACCCGAAAACCAATGCTCAGGGTAGTCGAGGATCGTTCCAACAAATTTATATTGGACTTGCAATAACAACACAAGAGATTCTTTATTCTATTATTCACCAGCGACGTGGTTCACTTTATTGTTCACTCTGATGTTTCACTTTGATGTTTCACTTATAACTATGGTACATGTGCATAAACCTATCTGAGGTATCCTTGCCAATCCGCAAGGTACGCCTCCTATCCGGCTCACCGCCGTGCTCGCAGGGTTTCGTTGGCCAAAGACACGCCGTGCACGTCCAAGCAATCGCTTGACTCGCAGGTTCGTCTATTCCGCACAACCCCCACGTACTGCCCTACTATCGTCCTACCAGGACTCAAAGGATACGCTGGCTAGTATGACCGCCTATAACGTCGACTCAGCGTTCGACACACAGGCTATACGTGCGCACCTTTCTTGATGATTGTCGATTATCCTTCCGCTAGGATATCCTATATCTGGCTCAAGTCCTTCCACGAGGACTGTTCCGTATCCTTGCAAGGATTCCGCACTCGATTTCCCGTCTGTAGTATCCTGGAATACTCCGTTTCGCCGCACTTATACTTTCACGATTCGTTCCGCACTCGCTTAGATCCCGATTCACATTGACTTCCTTTCCATGCCGTCAGCGACCTCTTATATAGCCCTCCCGGGCTGTCTCCCGGTGTCTCCTTGTCTCCTTCTAGAACATTCGAGACTCCCAGATCTTCCATACGGCACTTTCCTCTGCCTAGCAACAGCGCTCTTAGAATTGCCAGCGACATCGCCCCCTCAGCCAATTGGAGCGACTGCGACAACTAGCCTCTGCTCCAAACTTAACGGATCCTTCCGTTTACTTGCTGCGTCTCCGCCGTCTGTCGTGCTGCTACTCCCCTGGACTCCCATTCATTTCCCCTCTCCCTGTCTGGATTCCATCAGATAGAATTAAACAAAGATTCAAGAAACATAACTTCATTTTCAACGAGCAACGGCTCTTATCGTTTTACGCGATTACCCTATGGATTAAAAATAGCACCAAATTCTTTCCAAAGAATGATGACAATAGCATTTTCAGGATTAAACCCGTCTCAAGCGTTCCTTTATATGGACGATTTAATAGTCATCGGATGCTCAGAAAAACATATGCTAAAAAATTTAATTGACGTATTTGAATTATGCAGAAAACATAATTTAAAACTACACCCCGAAAAATGTACATTCTTCATGCATGAAGTTACATTTTTAGGCCATAAATGCACTAGTCAAGGAATTTTACCGGATGACAAAAAGTATGAAGTCATAAAAAACTATCCAGTTCCAACTGACGCAGACAGTGCTAGAAGATTTGACTTAGAATGAAGATTTAACTTATGAATGCAACGGACTACAACTTCCAGTTGCATATGCTTCACGATCATTTAACAAAGGTGAATCTAATAAAAACACCAAAGAACAAGAATTAACCGCAATACATTGGGCAATCAATTATTTCAGGCCATATATATATGGAAAACACTTTGTAGTTAAAACAGATCATAGACCCGTCACATTTCTATTTTCAATGACAAACCCAAGCTCAAAGTTAACAAGAATGAGACTTAATTTAGAAGAATACCAATTTACGGTAGAGTACCTTAAGGGAAAGGACAACCATGGTGCTGATGCGTTATCAAGAATAACCATCGAGCAACTCAAAGATATTACAAATCAAATATTTAAAGTCACTACAAGAAATCAAAGTAGACAGAAAAAATCCTGCGCAGGAACAGATTCGGAATTACAAAAGCAACCGGACTCTTCGAAGCCCAAAATATATAACGTCATTCGAAATGAGGATGTTAAAAATGTAGTGACCTTGCAATTAAATTTATTGAAATGTTCTTTCAAGCATGGAAAAAAGGTAATTGCAAGAATTAATGTTGATAACCTATATACTAATGGAGTTTTTGATTTAGATCAATTTTTCCAAAGGCTTGAAAAAGAAGCCGGTATACATGGAATTACTCAACTAAAAATGGCACCGCGCGAAGAAATCTTTGATCACGTTTCAATTGATTACTTTAAAAATATGGGCAATAAAATATTAAAACATCTAAGAGTAGCGCTACTCCAGCCGGTGACCACAATAAAAAATGATAATAAGAAAGAAATCGAAGAAATACTGTCTACATACCATGACAATCCAACTCAAGGAGGACATCCAGGAATAACGAAAACAACAGCAAAAATAAAACGATTCTATTACTGGAAAAATATGACACGCGATATTAAATCTTATGTAAGAAAATGTCCAGAATGTCAAAAATGTAAAGTTGCAACACATACTAAAACTCCTCTCACTTTAACAGAAACACCACTAATGGCTTTTGATAGAGTAATAGTGGACACGATCGGTCCATTACCAAAATCAGAACAAGGAAACGAATATGCTATCACTTTAATTTGTGATTTAACAAAATACCTTGTTGCCATACCAATCCCTGACAAACGTGCTAAAACAGTAGCAAAAGCTATTTTTGAATCTTTTATTCTGATGTACGGTCCGATGAAGACGTTCATTACGGACATGGGAACGGAATATAAGAATTCGGTTATCAATGATTTATGTAAACATCTTGGTATCCAAAACATAACATCTACAGCACACCACCACCAGACCTTAGGAACTGTGGAAAGAAGCCATAGAACATTCAACGAATACATTCGTTCTTATATATCGGTTGACAAAACTGATTGGGATGTTTGGTTATTATACTTTGTATATAGTTTTAACACCACACCATCCACAACACACGATTATTGTCCATATGAACTAGTGTTTAGCAGACAACCTAGCATTGATAAATCATTCAATAGCATGGATAATTATGTAAGTCCATTATATAATTTAGATGACTACGCAAAGGAATCTAAATACAGATTAGAATTAGCATACAAAAGAGCAAGAATCATTCTCGAAGAAAATAAGAGAAAGAATAAAGAAATCTACGATTCAAAAATAAAAGACATACATTTATCAATAGGAGATAAGGTTTTATTGAAAAATGAAGCAGGTCATAAACTAGATGCTAAATACATAGGCCCGTATAAAGTAGAAAAGATAGAAGATAGAGATAATATAATTATTTCGGACAGTAAGAATAAAAAACAAACAGTTCATAAGGATAGATTAAAAATTTTTATATAATAATTTCAATTTTATCAAAACCCATGCATGGAGATAAAATATCATTCAAAATAAAAAAAAAAAAACAAAAATACATAAAAATCTCTTTAAATATTAATAATATTACAATTATTCATAAATTTTTATTTTTATTCTTCACTTTTATTGCACACTTTCGAACTTAATTAAAAATACAAATATGCATCTACAAAAAACAAGAAACATAAATATATATATAAAAATAATACCACATAATAATAATCCTTAAAATAACTTCATTTCATTACGTTATTTTTCAAAAGGAGGGAGATGTAGTATGCATACATATAGAGTGCCCACTGTACTCAGTTCAATTCATAAAATACATATTGCAAACACTTTGTTGCAATGTTTACGTAAGCCAAAAGTCCCAAGCATAGTTCAAGTGCAAAAGTAATTGGAGTATGCTATGGACAGAAGAAGTGCCGAGTCTGCATGTTTGGCATGCGCGACCGTCCCTTCTTTATGTGTGCATATAACATTCTCTCTCGCGCTCTCGCTGCTATCAGCTCTGAGCATATAAGGCAGCATATAATGTAACCGCTCCGCTGCCAGCGTTACTGACCGCGAAGCGGCTAACCCTAAGCTTAAGCTAATGCGAAGAATCAATTGAGATGCCAAAGCTAAATAATAAAGACGACGGGTGCGCCCAGTGCCCCGTCTATTAACTTAATTTTAATTGAGTTAATTTTATTGGAACTACCGATTACAACCAAACCACGTAAACCCACCTACTACAATACTCTCTGATCTGAGGACACTCCAGAAGGGTAAAAATAATCGGAGAATGGTCTGACGACAAATCTGCGAGTGCTTCTGCAGTTACCAAATTTTGTGGAACTTTTCTTGTTATGGCAAAGTCTATAAGGTCGGGTATTTTCTTGGGATCTGCTGGCCAATATGTAGGCCTACCCGGAGATACATAGTCGAGTTTGTTTGATGCGCGCATAAGTACGCTATACAGTTGCTTTCCTTTTGGATTAGTCAGTCTAGAGCCCCAGTGCGGATGTTTGAGTTATAGTCACCCGCGGCTAAAAAGCGCTGACCTAATGTATTAAAGAAATCTAGAAATTGATTTTCTGATACTGCGAAGCGTGGCGGACAATAAACCGCCGAAAAGGTGATATTGCCTCTTTTAGATTCTACGCATATTGATGTGGCTTGTAGGTAGTTTTCCGAAAATCCCGATAGTGGGTAATGCCTAATGCGGTTTCTGACTAGGATGCCAGTTCCGCCATGGGCTTTACCATCTGGGTGATTTGTGCCATAAAATACATACCCCGGTAATTGAAACTTATATCTGTCCCTCAGATGAGTTTCCGCAAGAAGCATTATGTCGATTTCATTGTCTTGGAGAAATTTTGATAACTCCACTTTGTGGCGAGGAATGTCATTTGCATTCCAGAATGAAACTCTTAGGAGAGCCATTATTTGGTTTGTTGCGAGGCGAGAATTTGAATGAGAATGCCTTGATTCCTCATTTGTTCTTGCATTGCGTTTTGCATAAATCCAATGAATTCCTTCAGTGTTTGCTGCAACGATAAAAACATGGTTTCTAAGCTACTATAGTTTGATGGTTGTTCCGCTTGTTTATTTATTGTTGGCAGAGCCGGATCAGTTCGTGTATCGTGTGAGACTGTGGCTGGGGATTCCTAGTTTCACTGCACTTGCAAAAGAAAAGCCTTGGGTAGTACTCGATGGGACAAACGACGATCTAGCAGCTTTGGTAAAGAAAACTCCAGGAGTCGATTGCGAGGGTGTAAACTGATTAAGGTTTCCATTGGAACGTGCAAATTCAGTGCGCATATTAATCCTGCTCTTCAGATCTTTGTAGTCTGGGCAACCTCTGTAATTTGCAGTGTGGTTGCCTCCACAGTCACTGCACTTTTTAACAGAAGGGTTCTCCTAGCTCGCAGGACATGTGGCAGTGTTGTGCAGCTCTCCGCATGCTACACAAACAGGTCGTAGAGCGCAGTACGCTTTAGTGTGCCCGAATTCTTGGCAATTGGTACATTGTACTGGATTTGTAGGTTTGTGGGGCTCCTCTACAGTTATTCTGCGGTGCAATAAGAACTGGCCTTGGTTTTGCGGCATTTGGAGCCTTTTCATCGCACTCTGCGTCAAGCTGTTTGCCAAGAGTTTGGAACCTATTTCCAGTGAGCGGATCTTTGTCCACAGGTAAATTACATGTTTTGTTAATTTTTGGAGTGTTGCCGCTTTTTTTGTTTTGCGGGCTTAGTTTTCGTTGTTTGTTTGTTTGGGGTTTAATTTCGGCCGTCTTACTTCACTCCAGTCAAAACACTTTTTGGCTGAGTTTTTCTCCTACGCGTTTCGGCAAATATATTGCCTTCTTCAGGGAGTCTGTATATTTTTTTTATATATAAACATGAACATAAATTAGTCATACATACATATTGAACATATTACTTAAATACCTATTTTAGTGCCCGTTTGTTTATTTGTACATACCGATCGATGCCAGTCTGCACATATAAGCGGGTGGTTGGTGTTGTACTTCCTTGTGTTTGTGTTGGTGGGAGTGCGTGCTGCGTTGACATTATTGGAAGATGGTTGGTGGTGATCGATTTATTTTGAACACTTGTTGTTCTTGTGCTTGTTAATGATTGTGCTGTAGTAAGCGTTACCGTACTCATCGTGGGCAGAGGGGAGGGGCATTGAGCACTCAATGTCGGAGCGGTTGAAAAAGAGTTTACGTTCACATCACTTGTTGGTTTTAGCGTGCTGGCGGGGTCGGGGGAAACTACTGCAAAGTAAGCACTGTTGCGCTGTATAGAAAGCCGGCGATCGCTTTGCTGTTGTTGCATTTGAGCAGTGAGTTCTCTCTGACTCATGGTGTTGTTGGTATTTTTTCCAGTTGCATTTGTTGTGTTTGTATACGTTGTCATTTAATTAAATTAAATTTAATTTAAAAAAAATCAACAAATTAGATATTATTGGACAACATAAGCACGAGTGCCTATGAATGTCCATTAGCGTCTTTTGTCGCGGGTCGAAGGTGTTTGTTAAAATATCCGATTTGAACACTTTTATAACGTTTTTAAACGGAGCTCAAGAAAAACACGTCTGACCTCGTCGGCGGTTTGTCGGTTCGGCGATCAGGATGATGCCAATACATTAGGGCTGAGATGGAAAACCAAAGAGGATAAATTTAAATATTCAATGAAGGATGTCCCTGAAGTATCGCCAACTCGACGATCTGCCTTGTCGTTTGTGTCAATATTATATGATCCCCTTGGTTTATTGAGTCCCATTATAACAAGTGCGAAAATATTAATGCAGAAAATTTGGTCGTTTAAGGTCAGATGGGATGGTCCAATACCTGCCCGCTTAATACAAGAGTAAGAGGCAGTGAAGGCTTGTTTTGCTGAGGTGGACTCAGAAGCCGTACCGCGACACATTGTTGTCACTAGAGATTCCACATGTGAGATTCATGGGTTTACAGATGCATCAAGTAGGGCGTATGGATGTTGCCTGTACGTACGCATTCCCAATGGAGAGGAAACCATCGTCAGGTTGCTCACCGCAAAGTCAAGGGTGGCTCCTCTGAGAACCTTAACTATACCACTACTGGAGTTGTGTGCAGCACATCTGTTGGAAAACGCTTTGGGAGAAGGTCAAGCAACTTGTGGACTGGCCAATCAAAAGTGTTATATTTTGGTCCGATTCGGAAGTTGTGTTGCATTGGCTGCAGACACACCCGTCTCGTCTAAATACGTTTGTTGCCAACAGAGTGGCCAATATTCAAGAATAAACGGCAGAGGTTGAGTGGCGTCATGTGACAACGAAAAGGAATCCCGGCAGACCTGGTATCCCGCGGATGCTCAACATCTGAACGCATCGCGTCGTTTTGGTTCGATGGGCCAGAATTTATGAGGATGGAACGCACAGATTGGCTTATAAATCCACATTTTGAGAATGAACCATCTCAGGCAGCTTGCATGGAGCTAAAAAAGAGTGCGATAATCGCGGCCGATGTCGCATCCGCTACCGTGATGATAGCTGCAGCTGGTGACCAAGATCCCATTGTCGAGCTCATAGACAATACGTCGTCGTATTCAAAAATCTTCAGAATAGTCGCATATGTGCAGCGATTTATTCGTGGGAAGAATTGTCAACATGAATCTGTCGTTGTAGGAGCGGAAGAACTTGAGGCAGCATTTTTGGCAATAATTTGTATCCTACAGCACATGTATTTCCCTGACCAGTTTCACAAATTGAGCAAGTCTGCACCACTGAAGCCGTCGCTCCAAAAATTGAGTCCGTTCTTGCACCAGTATATCAATTGCGAAAGCGTCTGGTCGCTTTTGCGTGTTGGAGGCCGATTACTAGAAGCTCCATTACCACACAATGCAAAGTATCCACAGCTGATGCCTAAAGAGTCTCGTTTTATAAGGCTTTTCCTTACATATCTGCATTAAAAACATTGCGACATAGGACCTAGAGCTTTAGTAGGACTTCTTCGACAGCATGTTTGGCTAATTGATGCTCGACGGCTCTGTGATTCTGTGGTCAGAAAATGCATCGAGTGTTTTCGGTACAAACCGACTTAGCATCTCAAATAATGGGAAATTTACCCGCTGATCGCCTTCACGTAAATAGACCCTTTGAGATCAGTGGAGTGGGCTTTTGTGGTCCAATACGGGAGTCTCTGGGGACTCGGGGAAAATCTCCAGTAAAAATGTACATGGCAGTCTTTGTGTGCTTCACATCTAAGGCTGTTCATTTAGAGCTTGTTTCTGATCTGACTGCTAATTCTTTTATTATGTCGATATCCAGGTTCATTGGTCGGCGTGTACCTGTCCGGAAACTATATTCCGACAACGCGACCAATTTTGTCGGTGCTGCTCGCATGCTGAGTACGTGGACGGACTTGGATGAGAAGTTCCAGAACACCATCATCGAGTCTGCCCCCACCATCACCAGGGATCACTTTCGTGTTCATCCCACCGAGAGCACCTCATTTCGGAGGGCTGTGGGAGGCGGCCGTCAAGTCGACCAAAACACTACTGATCAAGGCCATTGGCAGTGCAGTTCTCAGGCAAGACGAACTGGAAACCGTCTTGGTGGAAGTCGAAGCCGTTCTCAACTCGAGGCCAATGGTCATCGACAACACCAGCCCCAACGATGGCGAAGTAATCACGCCAGCGCATCTCCTAATAGGAACAACGCTTGTAGCGCTGCCGTCCGCGTTGCCAGAGCCAGTCACAGACGACAAGTTGAGCTACTTGCAGCGATGGCAGAGGATATCTGCAATCAAGCAGCGGTTCTGGATAGATTGGACACGCGACTACCTGCTAGGGTTGCAGCAGCGCGTGAAGTGGACCAAAGAGACACGCAACGTGGAACCTGGCGAGGTCGTTCTTATCTACGAGGACAACGCGCCTCCTCAACAATGGCTAATAGGAGTCGTAGAGGAAGCCATCAAAGGTGCTGATGGAAAGGTGCGGGTAGTGACCGTCAGGACCAAAGCTGGCTTGTTCAAGCGAGCCATTCACAAGTTCGCTCCCCTACCTGTCGAGTCTGCAAACTTTTGTGCGGCTACTGCGAAGGATCAGTAAAGAAGCAGACGTTGTTTAAATGTATGTCCTTCAGGCCATCTTATGAAATCTTATTATGCCCTTCAGACCATTCAATGAAGTCTTATTATGACCTTCAGGCCATTCCAGAACAAGTTGTTCAATTTGTTTTGAAGCCCTGCGGCCATTCAACGTGGCCGAGATTTGATTCTGTCATTTACTTAATTTAATTATTTATGTATAAGGTCTCAAAACTAAAGAGTCAGCCTCCTATGTAAGCTGTTAGAGTTGCGCTATTGCATTACCGCGCTCTCTCTCTCTTATATTCTTGTACATATTTACGCATTGGAAAGGCGGCTGCTGTCTTTGCCTGCAGTCGCCAAATTAAAGTCAGTTGAACTATTGAAATCAAAAAAGAAAGAAGTGCGTGTTCTTTACTAAGCCAGCTGGGTCCAAGGGTCAACTTATTTCCATTCCATACTAAACGATTAGTTGTGGAGAGACAAATTTGGAATTCTCGTTTTCACCGCCATAGTTGGATTGGCGGAGCACAATCGAAAGTGGAGTTTTCCACCTGCTCGGCCATGTTTTTGCCTCTGGCGTCATTGTTGAGGAGGGAAAATCAGTTCTCATGATGGGCATTTAGGTCGCCCAAGATAACACGGTTTCCTCCTGTGAGCAGGTGGGATACGTCTGGTTGGTATCCAGGTTGGCATGCTGCAATGAGCGGTATATGGACATTTATGAGCTCAACGTCTGAGCCTCCGGAGCGAACAGCTATCCCCAGCACTTCCATGTGATCATCAGAGGTGGGATTGAGGGTCAATCTCCTGTAGCTGACTGACTGGTGGATGGCGAAGGCCAGTCCTCCACCTGTATTTCTACTCCTGTCTTGTCTAGTAACGTTGTAGCCGCCTGACGTGACAAGTTGAGCCCTGTGTATCATTTTTGTCTCCTGGACCGCTGCTATCCAGGTGTTAGTGCGGGTCATAAAGTCCGTCAGTTCGACTATTTTCGCCCTCAGCCCATTGCAGTTCCACTGGAAGACTTTAAACTCCTCCTCCGGGGCGTATGCAGGGGCTATCTGAGGTTGCGAGCCTATCACCAGTTACCTTTGCTGTAGTCTCGTGGCTTCTTGAGGCCAGAGCATTTGAAGTGCAGCCATTGCAAGCAGTTTGTGCACTCAGTTGAGTAGCCCCTGGTGGTGATTTTGCCCTTACATATTGGGCACCACCACGTTTAGGGCCCGGGGTTGGGCTCGACGTCACCGGCGCGAAGGAGTAGTAAGCTGAGCAGGCAGGCAGGAGTTGCCTACTCAGTTAAGGAAAAAATAGATAGGAAAGAGGGGGAGGGGGAGAGAATAGAAGGGTGGGCGTACATACCCGATTCCACGATTCCGTGAGTTGACAATCCTTGGCCGGGTCGCTGGGACCCGGGTTGGCTCCGGAACGCAGATCCGATTGTCGTGAGAGCCGAAGTCAGAGTGTTGTTGTTTTCGCTTGGTTGATGATTGGTTTGCACCAGAGATCTGTACGAGTGCACTGCAACTTTAAGTGTACTGCATTCGTACTTGATATTTTTTGCATTCGAGTGATTCAAATGACTGCAAAAAATGTGTGCAGTGTTTACAACACTCATGGTATATTTGTGCTTCGGGTACCGAGTGCCAATTATACCCGCGCTACTCGTGCGACTCAAATTTTTTACTTGCACAAGCAGAGAACGGGTGTTGGTTAAATCACCCCAAAAATTTTTTGTAACGCTCCTTGTATTTGTCTCTCTCTCATTTGCCTCTCTCTCTTGAAATAATAACAACAACTTAATGGCGTTTACAGTTGCTTTTGCAAAGAAGAGACAAGAGAGAAGAGAGCGAGAGCAATACAAGTAATGCAAACCCGTGTTTTACTTATGTTTGTGATGTGTGAGTGTCAGTGGCCATCGTAGACGAAATTAACATGCGAGGCCGCAAAAAGGAGAAACAACCACTTTAACAGACGATCAAGCAGACACTCATTCGCAAACATACCAATAACAGAACGAGTGTGTATTTCACTCGACTGCTAAAGTTCGAGTGTCAATCACATCCCATACGCTTTTAAAGCGAGTATTGATGCAGTCAAGAAAACAGGCACTATTGCAGATCTCTGGATTTCACACTTTTGACAATGTCCGGCAAAACGTACGACGCAAAGTGGCCGGTTTCGATGATTTAGCGTTGCAAAAATCGTAGCTTTTGAAAGGAAAGAGATATTTGAAAAATTTAAAATATACGAGTAGTAGTAGTAGTTGTTTGTTTATTTTTAATTTTGGCTTGGTTGATTTACCGTTAGCCTTCTATTCTAACAAAGTATTATAATATTTTTTTTCTTAAATTTATTTAACAATTTTTCACTAATTTATATGTTAAATTTAAAAGTTTTCTTGTATAATATTTTTCCTATAATTTGCTATAGCTTTGACGAATTTCGCAAATTCCTGCCAATTTTTCCCATTGAGTAGTTCAATTGCCTCCTTCTATTCCAAATAGATTATTATTAATATGTTACTCTATACTCCGCCAGGATAGGGCATATTGCTATAAGGTGAACTATGCCTTCTCTCGATCGCGTATTACATAATGTACAAATACTATCACTGTAGTGGGGTCGGTATCCCAGTGGAAGCAATTCACATCTGGTTTTGAAAATAGTTCCAATGGATTCCGTGCTGTATTGCTCATTAAAATAATTGTTTATGCCAAGCTTGTAGTTGAGCTGACTGTACCATATTCTCGATTCGCTTCTTCTGGCTTGAGCTTCACACTGAAATCTATGATTTTTGTCTATCGCTACAAGTACAGCCTCCCGCGCTGCATTCCATTCTTCAGTATTTAGAACTTTGCACTCTACACTGTGTGCAATGAAGAGCTGCTGCTAATTTTTGAAGCACTGCGTTTTCTCACTGAGCATTTTTAGCGCTACTATCTACGGCAGTCGATGTTGCGGCAGTCCCGTGATTTTGTTTAAATACCTTTCGCATGAAGCTTTTCCATGTGCTGTTCACCGTCATTGTAGCATCCTTCAGTTTGTGGTTAAGATGTGTTTTAAAGTTCATGTTTTGTGTTAATGTTACTCCCAAGTATGTGTATTCTTTAACAACCGCCAAAGTAGTATGAATTTGGGGGAGCAGTGCGCTCCAAACCAAGCAATCCTTTTTCTTACCCTTACCTGGGTCGTTATCTGTAGGGACACCTGGGTCCTTATCTGTAGGAACTAGTGTGTCTGAGACTTTCTCTCAATTATATTTTTAATACATTTGACGAGGTCAAAAAAAATATATATATTAAAATTCCTGCTCCCCCAAATTCATACTACTGAGAGCTGATAGCTGACAGCTGTAATCTAACATGATGTCACTTCGATCACCATCCTTAATCCTATAATCAATATTCAAAGCCTGCAAATGAGCCATGATCTTCTCAAGTCATTTTTTATACATATGTTTATCACTTCTTTCACACTTGACCCAAACAAAACAACCAGATAGACCCTGGCACATATAAGGAACATATCTCATCAATGGGCTCCAGGTATTTGGTGAATCCAAGGGGTTCTGGTATTCCCGCAAACTGTTATAAACGATCGCGTTGCAGTCCATCGCTTAGTTTATTCCAAACGGTGTTTAAAGACGTTACGCAGATAATTGACATTTTTTTAGCGCGTTAAGGAAAGTAAGAAATTAAAAGTGACCAAAATGGCTAGCGCATCAAATATTGTGTGTGATCTGTGCAATCGCGATTTCAGTGGACTAGAAGAATTTTCGGTGCATTATAATAATTGTACTGGTCCAATTATTATAAACGCATATGATCGAGTTAGATCTGACTCGGGAAGCTCAACCATACGCCAGAGACGACGCAATAACGATGAACAACCCACTGTAAGCCATTCTAAAAGGATTAGGATGGATACCCCTCAAGAAGCAGTCAACCGCATGTGGAATCCCTCATCCAATCAACCACCAACAAGGAATGATAATCCTGAAATTCAATGTGAAGTATGCGGGATAAAGTACGTGCAAACTAGACAGAATAAACATTTAAGGACTGACATTCACAGAGAGGCAGAGATTTCGGCATTGGAGAGAAATGGTAATATTATATTAATATCGCCCCATACTCAGATGCCGATAAAGTCTTACCGCATATTAAGCAATAGTCCGGACTCAATTGATCTAAGAGAGTTTTTCAGTATGAGTAAAAGTGATATACTGCAAGTTATTCGTTTAAGTCGGAGTGAATATAGATCCATTAAGATAAATTTTAAAGTTTACGGAACTTATGTCAAGCAAGTAGATGACGGAGCAACTGTGGAATCACAGAAACATTTTCTAACAGCTTTCAAACCTCTTTATGAAGAAGAATCTATTGACGAACTTCTTGAGAATGCACTTGAATATTTAATCACCCAGAGCTCCGAGTTTCAAGAAAAGGATAGCGGATGGGCGATAAAATGCTTTAATCATTTCGAAGTTACAATCGTTAAGCAGTGAAGATTGAACTCTCGTCGCCACCGGTCGTGTTTTTCCCAAGCTCCACTTCTTCTACGCCTGTTTCATTTTATTTAAATTAAATAGACTTCGAGCATTATTAATGTACTTTGCCGTGGTAAACCCCCTCGGTCTCTGTGCATAATAAAATAGGTTCCTGCATTTGTTTATTTAAATAAAACTAGCAGCTTTGGCTCCATGCATTGTTGTTGTTTCGGTCAATTGCGCTCTGTTGCTGTGCCTAATTACTCTCTGTAACAATCTAAGCGTGTCGTTGCAATTCTCTCGTGCTCCCGCGCCCATACTCCCTCTAGCAATCTCGTCTTCTGCTATAACGGTGCTTGAAAATTCGCCGTGAGATTGTCTTCATTGCTGTTGTAAAGCGTGTCGAGCTAATAGCAAGAGATCATCTCCCTTCATCACTCTCTTTCGTGGACTGCTCTAATTGAGTTCGTTTCATTTGCGCGCCCTTAAGAGAAGTGGCTATCTTAAGCAATATATATAAGCATAATATTTTGTGCAATGGGTAGCTGCTGCGCTGAAAGTTGTAATTACAATAGAAAGATAACCTCGCGTCAGTCTTTTGCGTATTGTTGGTTGTGCCCTAACGTCGCCCATACTAACTGTATTCCGTTTGGATCATATGGTGGTCGGATTGCGGACCTTCTTAAAGACGGAATTGGCCTCACCTGGACTTGCTGGAAATGCATGGGCATTGCAGCGAATATGCGAATATTTATGCGGCAAACTGATTTGGAATTCCAATCCGTCTATGGTGTCTTTCGGGATCTCCAAACTAAGTTTGTAACTATGCAATCGAATTTTCGCAATCGAAAAATTGTGGACGATTCCCCAACAAGAAAAGAATGCAGTCCGTCTATGCATAATCCCAAATCTTTGATCTTAATTCCAGGGGCTGATGAATGCTCCAGTAACGATCCGCCGTCTACCGTTGATGCCCCTTCCGTTGTTGTGGATGAAACTCTCTTACTGACCGCTTCTTCCAATGCAACTTCGGCCAACTCTGTAATGCCCACCACATCACTCACCACTGACATAACCACGGCTGCTGTTTTTTCCGCGGATACTTGTCCAGCTCCTCCTCAAGTGCCTAACAAGGGTCCCCCAACCACCTTGCCTTCCTCCCAGATGCCTAATATAGTGTGTGCAGCTGCGCCTACAGTTTTATCTGCAGTAGGATCAAACGCTCTAGCTGCCGTTCCTCCTCGACGATATATTTTTGTCTCGCGCCTTGTGCCATCGGCAACGGAAGATCTCGTCATGACCCATATCTGTTCAAGGCTTAACATTAATGTCTCACCTGGTCTAACTCTAACTCTAAAACTATACGTGATATTACCTCGTTTAAGATTCTAGTACCTGAGGCGTACTTTGATAGAGTACTCGTTGTGGATGAAACTCTCTTACTGACCGCTTCTTCCAATGCAACTTCGGCCAACTCTGTAATGCCCACCACATCACTCACCACTGACATAACCACGGCTGCTGTTTTTTCCGCGGATACTTGTCCAGCTCCTCCTCAAGTGCCTAACAAGGGTCCCCCAACCACCTTGCCTTCCTCCCAGATGCCTAATATAGTGTGTGCAGCTGCGCCTACAGTTTTATCTGCAGTAGGATCAAACGCTCTAGCTGCCGTTCCTCCTCGACGATATATTTTTGTCTCGCGCCTTGTGCCATCGGCAACGGAAGATCTCGTCATGACCCATATCTGTTCAAGGCTTAACATTAATGTCTCACCTGGTCTAACTCTAACTCTAAAACTATACGTGATATTACCTCGTTTAAGATTCTAGTACCTGAGGCGTACTTTGATAGAGTACTCGAGCAATCTTTCTGGCCTGAACATTCCGTGGTTCACGAATTTGTAAATAGGCCTAGTCATAGATCTCGTTTCAACAATTTGCCTATTCCGTCAGCCTCAAAAAACTAAATACGACCTTTTCCCTCCTTTACCAGAACGTTCGCGGGCTTCGAAGTAAGCTTGCCTTACTCTATACTAAAAGTGTGTCTTGTGATGTCGACATTATTGCACTTAGCGAGACCTGGCTCAGCCCCGATATTTGCAATGGTGAAATTCTCACTGATAGTTTCACAATTTATAGAAAGGATCGCCTTGGCCGTCGTGGTGGAGGTGTATTAATTGCTGTAAAATCTGATTGGCCCTCTGTTTTAATCGACTGTAATGCTGGCAGTGATGCCGAATTTATAGCCGTAAAAGTTTCTCTACACGCCTATCAAGTGTATATCTCCTGTTCCTATATTCCTCCAGCATCTGACTCTTCCATTTATCTGCTCCACGCTTCATATATTCAGCACGTGTCATCCCTTCTGGGTGGCCGAGATCGTTTAATGGTGCTAGGGGACTTTAATCTCCCTAACATATCCTGGACCATTTCTGATGATCCAAATACTCTGTACCCTCTGGAAAGTAATGAGTTCGTGGACTGCATAGCTGAATTATCGCTTGGTCAGATCAACTCTGTACTAAACTGTAAGAACAAAGTTCTGGATCTAGTTTTTACCTCTGATCCATCTTGCTCAACAGTCAGAAAATCCGCTCCACTATCTGTTCCCGAAGACTCATATCATCCTACCCTTCTAATTGATTTGGAAGTGTCTAAGCCCGCCACTGCTTCATTGACGTCCCCACTTCACCTCGCATTCTGCTTTCAAAAAGCAGACTTCTCTGTTCTAAATCTCTCACTGTCTCAGTACGACTGGTCCTTTCGTGACCATTTTAGGTACGAAGACGGTGCTTCTTGTGCTTTTTATGACGCTCTTTTTGAAATTTTTAATATCTGCGTTCCTCGCGCTAATCCTCGTACTTCTTCCCGCTCTCCTTTATGGTTCACTCGGCAATTGACTAGCCAAAAAAATAAAAAGTCTCGACTGTTTAAAAAATTTAAGCGCTCTGGATCGCGGACTGACTTCGCCAAATATGAGGTGGCTCGTTCTGAATTTGAACAGCATAATGAGGATTGTTATAGCAATTACCTACTCAGGTGTAAGCAAGACTTTCATAATGACCCCAAAAAGTTGTATGATTTTGTCCCCTCTAAACGTAACTCCTCACAATTCCCCCCTTCACTTCATTTCAATAATGCCAATGCTGAGAATGATTGTGACATAGCCAGCCTATTTGCCTCTTTTTTCCAACTTTGCTATGCTCGTCCGGATACAAAATACGATGTTTCTCAAATTTACCCTCACCATATTAGTCGCTCTAACTGCATTCACCCTCCTATAATGGATCATAGTTGTATTCTATCTAATTTAAAGGCACTTAAGCCGTCATTTTCACCTGGACCAGACAATGTCCCTAGCTGCGTCCTTAAATATTGCGCTGATTTCCTTTGCGATCCCCTTCTAAAGCTGTTTAATCTATCCCTTGAGCTTGGTGATTTCCCCATATTATGGAAGGAATCGTTTATTATTCCAATTCATAAAAAAGGGTCCAGGTCCGATATAGCCAACTACAGAGGAATCTGTAAGCTTTCTGCAATTCCTAAACTATTCGAGCATATAATTACTTCCCAACTACAACATTTTTGCCAACCCATCCTGAGTCCATCCCAGCACGGTTTTATACGCCGACGCTCAGTTTCCACTAACCTACTCGAATTTTCTTCAATAGTAAATCAGGGATTTCTTCATCGTAGACAAATTGATGTCGTCTACACGGATTTTAGCAAAGCCTTTGATTCAGTGAATCATAATTTACTTCTACATAAATTATGTTTAGTAGGTCTTCCATCCAACTTTCTCCGCTGGGTCAGATCATACCTTTCCAATCGGTTTCAACGTGTGCGTTTTAAGTCTGCTGTATCCGAAATCGTTCACGTCACTTCTGGAGTTCCACAGGGCAGTCATCTTGGTCCATTGTTATTCAACCTATTCATTAACGACATCCCGCAAGTTCTTTCCTATTCAACTGCCCTTATGTACGCTGATGATCTCAAGCTTTGCGCGTCATTTAACGATCCAGTTTCTCCACTTCTACTACAAAGTGACTTAAATGCTCTGAGTGCTTGGTGCCACCTGAATCATCTTCCCCTTAATATTGCAAAGTGCAATATTATGACTTTTCACAGAACTAAGCCGTATCTCTACGAATACACCATTAATGGCGAACCACTAGTTCGCATATATAAGGTCAATGATTTGGGTATATTTTTCGAACCCAATCTGAGTTTTAACAGTTATATTTCCGTGATTTGCAACAAGGCAAAAAGCGTCCTTGGATTTAAGGCCTGTTCTGAGAAGCGCGGAAAATAAATTTTTATGACGCACTCCATATAAAAAAAACAGTGGCGGAAACTTTCCGCGGCGGAATTTCGTTTCTGTATTCTGAGACGCGCTAAATAAATAGACAATTGGCCTATCGATAGTTGACGTATCGATAGCGGTGTGGGTCGTGAGTGGATTGAATGAACAGCTGATGCCATGGCGGAAATAGAAGCAGCTCAATTTTTTGACGTCAAAATCGACAATGCACGGGAAACATGAACCCAAAAGAAAACGCACCGAGAGATTCAATCGTGAGGAAACTATTAGCTAAGGGCCACAAATCAGCCCAAGAAAGTTACGAAATCCGCCCTGGAGTGCCATACCCCTAAAATCGTCGCCTATGCCAACGGACGCAAGCGTCCGCACTCGGTGGATGCCAAATAAACAGGTGGTGACATCCAAACCCGGTCATCCAGTTTACCACCACCGCGGATCAGCTAAAAATAGAGTTGGATAGCGATGCGACTGCTGTGGGCAGCAGTCCAGCGGTGTGGGCGTGGCTGTCAAACGTGAACGCCAGGAGCAGAATTTTGAATTTACGGCAAATAAAACAATAATTTTGTATGAAAACTAAAAATATATTTTCCAATCTTTAGCATTGAGTTTCACCTGAGAGCCAAAATGAAGGCACAGCCCAAATCCAAGATTTGCAGATACTCCGAGCCGCCGTCCTGGAGACGATAGCAGCATTCCTACAAAGAAATGCATATTCAACCAACTTTGAATCAAGCTTCAGAAGTGCTACTACCCCCCATGTTGTCGCATATCTGGGCATTTGTCAGGGCCGCATAAAGCACTATGTACTCCACAAACTGCTTCAGCTGACCCACACTGTAGGCCGATGACCCAATCTCTTGTACAAACTTCTCCAAACGATTACAGTTGCCCGAACGGCAGACTTCCAAATAATTCTTCAAGTAGTAGTCCGGGATTATGCCCGACATCTCAAACAGATCAGCCTTGTTGACGACATGCTCGACCCCATTAAGACGATGGCAGGACGCATATCATCTCCCAATATCCGTAAAATAGACTTGTAGGCCTCCTCCTCGATCTGCACCTACTCCAAGTGTGTCTCAAACGGGCAATAATTTGATCCTCGCCCAACGCCTTGAACCGGAATTTGATGCCGCTACCTCCATCAAATTACATATCTGTGTTCCTGTTGCGCAGCTTAAACTATTTTTGAAAAAAAAAACACTTTCAACTTTTGTTTGTAAACAAAACAAAACAGCTGACTACCAGTATGGCCGTTTCTGTATTTGGTCTCTTTGACTTATATATGGGCTCACTAATAATTTATGTGGATGCTAAATTTATTATGTGCAATTTAGCGAGCTAAATTTTCCGCGCTTCTCAGAACAGGCCTTTATCAAGAGATGGTCAAAGGAATTTAATGATCCCTACACCACCAAACTCCTTTACTCATCACTGGTCCGACCAAATCTGGAATATTGTTCATGCCTCTGGTCACCGCATTACCTGACTTACCAGGATCAAATCGAATCAGTTCAGAAACAGTTTCTGATTTTTGCCCTTCGTGACCTAAACTGGGACACCACCATCCATCTACCCCCCTATGAACAGAGATTGCGCCTAATTGACCTCCCGTCACTTAAATCCAGAAGAATCTGTCATTCTGTTATTTTCATCCACAAGCTTTTGGCTGGCGAGATTGACTCCATTGCTCTTTTATCTCTAATTAATTTGTCAGTGCCACTTAGAGCATCTCGACACTACACACCAATCTACCTTCCGCCCCGCCTGACGAACTATGCTCATCGAGACCCCTTCCGTTGCCTGTGCCTTGCTTACAACGAGTACTATCACCTATTTTCTATAGATGGCTCTATTATAGACGTTAAGAACTCTTTAATGTCATTCCTCAACTAAAACATTCATTCCACGGCTAGTGCGCACTCTGACCACTTATGCTGTGAGTTGGACCATAGCTGGCATTGGCCAATAAATTAGTCCCACCGGGTCAGAGTTTGCTATTAGCTGGATTTTAATTTGGATTAATTTTTAATTAGTGTTTAACTGAACATTGTTAAACCTACCTCTGAATAAATAAAGCTGGAACACGTTCCCGCCAGTGGTTATGTACCTATGCCTGTAAAACTTATGAAACGGAATACAGTCATTAACGTTAAAAATAATGATAAATATTGCTTTAAATGGTGAATCCTAGCTTCAATCGCTAATTACTACAATGAAAATGCAATGGAATCTGAGACAGTAAGAAAAAGATTAACAAACACATCATACTACAAAATATTCGATATATCACAGGTTATTATAGTATATAAAGGACGAAGACTCGACTTTAAAGATATACAATTTCCAATCACCAAAAATGGAATTGAAACTTTTGAAAAAAATAATCCCGACTATAGTATCAATGTTTATGAAATTGACGGTACTCCTAACAATGAATATGTTGTTGGTCCTACAGTAAGGTCTAAAGATCGACGGTTGTACCATATAAGCTTGCTCGGGATTAATAACGAAGCAAAAGATCTTCTATACTATGCCTACATAACTAGCATGACAACATTATGCAAGTCTCATTACTTCAACGCTCATCAACATGTGTTTTGTCATAATTGCTTGCAATGCTATGCTTCCGATAATAAAACAGACGATTTCAAAGAATGTGGAAAAGTAGCGGCTGTTTATCCAAAGCCCAACACCAAAACCACGTTCACAAATCATCATAAAAAATTATCACCACCAGTAACGATATATGCAGATATCGAGGCTGTCTTGGAGAATTATTCCTATGCGGTGAATGGACCTAACTGCTCATCCACCACCAAGGCACAAAAGCACACGGCATACGCAGCTTCATTTTATGTAGTACATAAATATAATCCTCAATTAAATGAACAATGGACGAATGAAGGTGAGTTAAGGTAGCAATAAATAAAAAAAAGACCATTTAAACATTTCTGTATTTTATTTATTTAGGAGCTGACTGCATGATGAAATTTTGTGAAGCTCTCAAGACAACCAAATCACGACTGTATGAACAATACTGGAAGACAACTGCAAAGCCCATCCACGAACTAGAGATCGATGATGAAGATTTCCAAGAACATGGTAAATGCTGTGCCTGTGATGAATCAATCCCTGATTTTGATGATCGAGAAAGGTATTTTGATCGTTTCACCGGAAAGTATGTAGGACCTATTCATAAGAACTGTAAGCGTACTTATAAAATCAAATTCCCCACTTTTCCTGTTGTTTTCCACAACTTATCTCGTTATGATATTCATTTATTTATAACAGAGCTTGGGGATAACTTGAAAATTATACCGTGTAATAAGGAAATATACATAGCTTTAACACAGAAGGTTTTAATAGGAAAGACCCAGCTGTACAATATTCAGTATATAGATTCCAATAGGTTTCTCAACTCAAGTTTAGAAAAATTAGCTAGTTATATAGAACCCCAAAATTTTAAAATATTAAAGAAGAATTTCAGTGGACCTCAATTTGACCAGATGCACCGAAAAGGGGTCTTTCCATATGACTATTTAAATAGTTTTGAAAAGTTTTCGGAGAATAAACTTCCTCCAAGAGAACTATTTTATAACTCTCTTAATGATGAAGAGTGTAGTAAGGAAGACTATGAGTTTGCCCAAGAAGTTTGGCGTTCCTTTGGTTGTCAAAAAATAAGCGATTACCTCAAACTTTATTTGGAAAGCGATGTACTAATACTCGCTGATGTTTTTGAAAATTTTAGATCTATTTGCTTAAAAATATATAAGTTAGATCCGATTAATTATGTTACTGCTCCTTCAATATCATGGGATGCTATGCTTAAATTTACCAAAGTTGAGCTTGAGCTTATAAGTGACCCTGATATTTATAATTTTTTAAAAAGAGCAATACGCGGAGGTCTTACTCAATGCACTCTACGACAATCAACTGCAAACAATAAATATCTTAAGAAATTTAACTCTAAAAAGCTTATAAATTTCTACCTCTATATAGATGCAAATAATTTGTATGGTTGGGCGATGAGCCAGCTTCTGCCCCTTTGTAATTTTAAATTTTTAACCAAAAAAGGAATTGAAGAGTTAGATGTACGAACTTTATCTGCAGAAGGCGATAAAGGATATATGTTAGAAGTTGATCTTGAATATCCAGATGAAATCCATGATAAACATAATTGTTTACCTTTTGTCCAGAAAATAAGTTACCACCCGGAGGAAAACAGGCCAAGTTAATAGCTGATTTAAGTAATAAACAAAATTATGTTATTCACTTAAAGCAGCTGCAACTGTGCTTAGAACGTGGATTAATCATAAAAAAAAGTTCATAGAGTGCTAACATTTAAGCAGCTTTGTTGGTTAAAGCCTTATATTGATTTAAATACAGCACATAGGAAAATATTTAAAAATGAATTTGAGAAAAATTTCTTTAAATGAATGAACAATGCAGTTTATGGCAAAACAATGGAAAATGTGGAAAAACGTAGAAATATTGACTTCGCTAAAACTTATCGCAGCCATCAAAATAAAGTTGGTCTTCGACATCTAGTTGCAAGAAATACTTTCCATAGCTTAGAAATATTTCAAAATGGACTAGTTGCTGTTGGAATATCCACGTGTAGGAGTAGATAACGCGACCGCAAAGAACAACGCAGCGTGTGCAAGTTAATGGTTTAATGTGTATAGAAGAACTGGACGTAATTATAACAATGCAACTGCTTAAGTCTAGTGAGAGTGAGAGCGGCTTAGATAACAGAGATGGCTCCCTACTCTCTTATAATGTTATTCTGTGTTGATCATATGTTGCTTACTATGAAATAGAGTTATACAATTTCAACACTTTTGCTTAAGCTACATATTATCTGCACAATGTATTAACCCAAGATCCTTAACAAAACCGCAGTGCTTTTGCTTACTTAAACTTTTTGTTAACACATCTGCAACGTTACTTTCACTGAAAACATGTTCCAAAATAATCTCGTTACAATCAATTTTTTCTCTCACAAAATGATACTTAATGTCTGTTTTTTGTGCGTTTATGATGTACTGGATTTCGCGCTATATGTTGAGCGCTGATGTTGTCGCCATAGATGGTCATCGGATCCAGGTTTGACCACCCAATATCTTGCAGTAGTCTTCTTAGGTATACTGCTTCCCTAGCAGCTGTTGATAAAGCGATGTATTCTGCTTCGGTGCTGCTAAGTGCGACGACGCTCTGCTTTGATGAAGTCCAGGAAAACGCACTACCGCCCAAGAAGAATGCGTAACCAGAATACCAATCGCCAGACTTCCGATAGACAATGCTCAGACCCATTGTACCGGAAAGGTATCGCAACACATGCTTCGCTGCAGTCTCGTGTTCCACGTGTGGATCTGTATTTCGCTGTGACAGTTTGCTGACTGCATGCAAAATGTCTGGTCGGCTCAAGACTGCTAAATACATAAGCGAACCAATTAGTGACTGATAATGTGTCATATTTACCTTAACACATTTTTCATCCTTGCAACCAATGTGGAAGCCAGGGTCTAGTGGCGTTGCCACTGGGCGGCATTTCTGCATCCCATACTCGTCCAAAAGGCCTCGGATATACTTTTTCTGACACAGCCAAATTGGACCTTGGTTGCCTTCTCTTTGTATCTCCAACCCAAGGAAATAGCACAGCTGCCCACCGTCTTGCATATCGAATGCTGATGCGATCTTTTGCTTGATCGCACTGATGTCCTCTTCGGTAGGACAAATGATGATCAGGTCATACACATAGACAGCTATATAGTGGAATTTATGTTGATGCTGCTTGACGTACAGGCAAGCCTCGTTCTTGCTCCTTTTGAAGCCCATTCTTTGCAGGACCTCGTCCAATGTATTGTTCCAGATACCCCCAGACTGCTTAAGTCCATAGATCGCCTTTTAAAGTTTCAAAACCTTGCCGCGGTTCTTGTCATCAACAAAATTCTCAGGCTGCTTCATATAAACGTCTTCTTGAAGCACGCTGTTCAGGTATGCGTTTGATATGTCCACTTGATGCATGTGCAACTGCTTTTCAGCAGCCACTGCAAACAGCATCCTGATCGTCTCGTATCGTATTACTGGGGAATACGTCTCCCAATAGTTGACGCCAAACTGTTGCCCACAGCCTTTGGCAACGAGTCGAGACTTAAACCTTTCGATCTTACCCAATTTATTTCTTTTGATTCGAAACACCCATTTCGAACCTATGGCCTTTTGTCCTTTCGATAGATCAACTAATGACCACGTGTCATTCGCTAGTAGAGCGTCGAACTCTGTCTGCATCGAATTTTGCCAGTCATTTCCATATTGACCACTCAACGCCTCTTCTACATTTTGGGGCGTCTCAGTGTCCTCCAGACTGTTCAAACTATTCAGGACATGATGCTGCTTTTTGGGCCTACCAGGATGGCCTGTTCGAATAATTTTTGGTCTACCTGGCCCACGTCGAACTAGCATATCATCTTCTGATCCCGCCTCTGGATCACTTGCGCTGACAAACAGCTCCTCCTCATCGCCGCTGTCCATACTTCTACTACTGCTGCCGCTGCTTTGCAGCTCAGCTTGCTGCTCACCCTCGTCCTGACCTTGGACTGATGCATTAGACTCCTCCTTTGTAGCCAGAATGGTAGACTCTGTATTGGACTAAAGGCGAATGATGTTTGTTTCAAAATTATTATTTATTTCATCGTTTTGGTGGATCTCATTTGTTTTTAAAGAAAACTCACCTTCGACGAACTTGATACTCGACGCTCGCATACGCTTCGCTTCTCTGGATCGTACAATCGGTATGCTTTTGCTGCAAAGGAGTAGCCAACAAAAATATACTCTTTTCCCTTTGGCTGGAACTTTTCTTTCCTAGTCTTATCCAGGGCAAATGCTCTTGATTCAAACACTCGTAGATGCTTTACTGATGGCTTGCGGTCTTTCCACATTTGGAACGGTGTCAATCCATCCAATGCTTTTGTAGGGCACCTATTCCTTAAATAGGCTGCAGTGTGCACTGCTTCGGCCCACAAAAACTCATTCAAACTAGCATGAATTAGCAAACTCTTGGCCGTTTCCACAATGGTTCGGTTTGCTCTTTCAGCCACACCGTTTTGCTGAGGTGTGTACGGAACGGTTAATTGTCTTTAGATTCCGCACTTGATCAAGAACTCTGTGAAATCTTTGTTCACATATTCTGTGCCGTTGTCGCTTCGCAAAGCTTTAATTTTTCTGTTCGGTTGGCACTCCACATAGTCTTTAAACATTTGAAACTTTTCCAAAACTTCGCTTTTCGCGCGTACGAGATAAACGTGTTTTTTTCTCGAGTAATCGTCTATATAGGTAACGAAATACCGATTTCCTGCCAACGATTTCACGTTCATTGGTCCACAAACGTCGGTGTGAATCAATTCTAATAAACCTTTCGTCACTCTTTCCGACTTTTGAGGGAATGACAATGAACATATCTTTGCCTTGTTGCACGTATCGCAATTTATGTTCCCGGACATGTCTTTGATATTCATTCCGATCACCAGATTTTTCTCGCCGAGTTTTCTCAAACTTTGGAAATTTAGATGTCCGTACCGGTCGTGCCATCTTGTGGCTCGGGAAAAATCGTTTAGCATATGTACCGGACTGTTTTCTGAGGGCATATTATACACATACAAATTGTTTTCTTTCACTGCTCGCAACATTATTTCGCCTTGTTTATTCTTTATTAGCGCTTCTCTGTTTCCAAAAGTTATAAACTTTTCATTTTCTGCCGCTTTACTCACTGACAAAAAATTCATATTCAGCTCTGGAACATATAAAACTTCTTTTAGTTCAATGTTTACATTTCCAGCTTTAAATTTCACTGTGCCATTACCGGGTGACTCCACATATTTCTCAGCTGCTAGCATAATCTTTGCCTTTTTCTCAGCAAACGTCTCGAACATACTTCTTATACAGCACATGTGCGATGTCGCACCCGAATCGAGACACCATGTATATTCTCTTTGGTTACTGATGCCGCTGTGCATTCAACAGTTAGATTGCTCTCTATTTTCATTGCCAGCAGTTCTCTTATTTCGGCACTCATTCGCACGATGACCAGGTTTTTGACAATTGTAACACTTTCCAGCGAATGGAAATTTCCCGTTTTTCTTATTACTTTTGTTACGATTGTCTTGGCGATTCTCGCTTTGATTTTTAGCTTTCTTACTTTGTAAGTCTCTATGTGCATATACCGCTTGCACACCTCGCTCGCGATCATCTCTTTCTGCTTTCCTTGCTCTTGATTTCAAACGGTGGTAACTTGTCACGAGTTTCTATTGCCATAACAAAATTTTCCCAGCTGTTTGGCAAACTGGACAATATCATGATTACTTTTAACTCGTCGTTGAGCCGTAAGTCGATTTCAGCCAACTTGTCCGTAATTTCAACAAATGAATTTATGTACTGCACCACGTTATCACCTTCACTCATGTTCAACCGTAGAAGTTTCTGGTACAACTGAACCTTTTTTATTGGACCGATCGACACATGAATTTCTCGCAGCTTCCTCCATGCCTGGGCGGCCAATACACACGTCTTTATGTGCATCAATTGCGTCGGTTTCACGTTTAGTATAAGGCATGCCAAAGCCTTTTGGTCAATTATATCCCAACGTGCGGACTCAGCCGGATCTGTGGGTTTTTCTAATTTGCCACATGTCACATTCCACAAATCTTGAGTTATCAGTACGCTACGCATAGACATACTCCACACATCGTAATTGTCTTCACCAAGTTTTTCGATTTGGAGAGACACACTCATTTTGTTAACCGTCCACGTTACTTTTTTTGCGGGTACACGAATTACTGCAGTTTAACAAAATTTATTTGGAGTTCTTCTCATTGACTTTTTTTTTGGTCAAAAATATTAAACCATGCGCTTTACAGTTAGGGAGTCTGGACCCATAACCTATTGTTGGAATATCCACGTGTAGGAGTAGATAACCCGACCGCAAAGAACAACGCATCGTGTGCAAGTTAATGGTTTAATGTGTATAGAAGAACTGAACGTTATTATAACAATGCAACTGCTTAAGTCTAGTGAGAGTGAGAGCGGCTTAGATAACAGAGATGGCTCCCTAATCTCTTATAATGTTATTCTGTGTTGCTAGA
>JBAMBO010004678.1:0-71962 GCA_037044535.1 Lordiphosa magnipectinata
TAAGTAGGGGGGTGGCTCTGCTCGTTCTTTCCAAAAGAAGTTGACACAAGTTTTCCTCTGTTCTTCACGTATAATATTCACTTGTTGAGGGTTTGGGTTTCTTGATACAATTGCCTTACAAAACTATGTATATCTAGAGCTTAAGCTTAATGTGGGGACTTTCAAGCCCGTGGTGAAAAGCTTCATGCTCTTGTGCTTGGAGTTGGGTGACGACCAGATACCCTTACACAAACATTCCGGCCGCCTTGCAATATTATTGCAAAATAATGGAAGAAGCAGGACAAAGGCTTCATTGTGCACATGAGCCCGACAGTATCCATCCAAATATCGAATTTTGGGCTAAAGGACCGCCTCCTTGGCTAGGTAGCAGACCAGGCAGTATTATGTCCGGGTAGACATCTGATCCCAGCACCATGGCTACGGATGACGGACGAAACCAGCGATCGTCTGCCAGGATCATGTTGGCAAACTTCTCCTGCATCCCTTCGCTGATGGCCTTTGTAGGTGTTCGGCAGTGGAAAGCTGAGTCTGCCTTGAAAATCGTCTCTCTCGTGAAAGACGAAGTCGTCTTTGACCGTAGGACTGCTGTACACGCCGAGTCAGCACCGATGCGTGTGACGGATAACCCTAAGGCCTTTGCAAAAGACGCATCGATGTGGCTAAGCGGACAGCAAGGATCGATTAGCGCCCTCGCCTCAAAGGTCTTCTCTCCATTAAATACCATCACGGTCGCTGTAGGCAGGACACAGATGGTTTTGTGCTGCAGAAGAGTCTGCAAGGATGTCGCAGGGGCCATGGAACTCGATCGAGTTGACCTTGCAGGAGATGGAGAGCGACGTCTCTCACGCATATGGAGTAGCGTGTGATGGTCCTTTTGGCAGACTCGGCATTTGTCCCCACTGAGACAGGAGCGACCGGAGTGTTGATGGGCGAGACAATTGGGGCAGTATTTATTAATTAATACTGCCCGGAGCCGCTTCTCAATGTTCAGCCTTAGGAAGCGCTGACATTTCCGTAGGGGATGGATTCCGCGACAAACTCGGCATCGGAACGAATCAGTTCCTCGGGGACGTTTGCGCTCCAGTTCACGGGGACGAGGTGCCATAATACAATTTGTGTCTGATAGAAGAGGATGATATAAATGATTAGATTTTTTTTGTATAAAAATTAAAGGGACGACACGAGGATTAGTTAGTTGATTGGATGGATCTGCGCTCTATAGGATATAGGATTATTTAGTTGGTTGGTTGGATCTGAGTTGCATCATCTATTGGGAGAAGGATTAGTTTGGCTATGGGCCTTTTGATCACACCACGAGCAGTCATAACGTCGACCACTCGGACTTTGTCATCGGCGCCTGGATAGGTCAGTTGAACCCGACCGAGACGCCACTCGTTGGTTGGGATATTATCTTCCTTTATGATGACCATGTCTCCAATTTGGATATTTCTGGACGGGGATTGCCATTTGTTTCGCTTATGTAACTCCTTTAGGTACTCCTCCTTCCATCTAAAACAAAACTGTTGATTAAGCGCTTTCAGGCGTTGCCAGCGATTGAGGATGCTGGTTGCGTTTTGCGTAATTTCTGGTTCAGAAACTGACAGGAGTGGGCCTCCGACCAGAAAATGACCGGGGCTTAGAGCCAACAAATCCGTTGGATCTTCGGACATAGGAGAGAGTGGCCTTGAGTTAAGGCACGCCTCAATCTTCGAAAGGAGAGTAGACAACTCTTCGAACGTGTATTTGAGAGTTGAAGTCGACTTGTAAAAGAGTGTCTTGAAACTTTTTACGCCCGCTTCCCACAAACCACCCATATGTGGAGCGCTTGGAGGGTTGAAACGCCAGGATACAGACTGGTGGCTATATTTTGCAGTGATGAGGTTCTTAGTAGCTTCCAAGAAATCTCGTGAGAGAGCTTTCGAGGCTCCTACAAAAGTTTTGCCATTGTCGGAATACATCTGCTGAGGGCACCCACGTCTTGCCACAAAACGTGCAAAAGCAGCCAAAAACTTCTCTGTTGTCAGATCAGATGTGGCTTCGAGATGGATGGCCTTTGTGGTAAAGCACACAAAAACGCACACGTACCCCTTGGTAATAAGACACGCTCGACCGGTATAGTTTTTTATATCGAATGGTCCCGCAAAGTCAACACCCGTATGAGTAAAGGGGCGAGACCAAGTGGTTCTTACGGCCGGCAAGTCTCCCATGAGTTGCGTCTGTAGCTTCTTCTTATGGATCAGGCAAACTTTGCACGAGCTAATGATTGTTTTAACCAGAACTCTGAGCTTAGGAATCCAATATTTTGCACGGATTAGGCGAATCACCAATTGATTTCCTCCATGGAGAATTATGTGGTGAGTAAAACGAACTAGTAGGCGGGCAAAGCAACATGTATATGGAATTATTACAGGATGACGCTCATCATAGCTAAGAGTGTCTGATGCTCTTGTACGACCGCACGCTCTTAGGACACCGTGATTATCGATAAAAGGGTTTAAATTCAAAATGCTGCTCGATGACGGAATCTGCTTATTGCTGACTAAACAGTTATACTCTTTAGAGAATTCTCTACGTTGAGTAGCCTTGATGAGCAGTTCTTGAGTCTCAGACAGCTCTTTTGCACTGAGTTCTCCTGGGATATGTGTGGATTTACGTTTGCAACTATTGATAAATCGGATAACATAGGTAATTACCCGCAAGGCTTTGTCAAAGCTGGAAAAGCGTTCAAGGATATCAAGGACAGGTGGCAACTTTCCGAAATTGCATTTGATGGATCGCTGTTCCACGTCTGTTTCGTGAACAGTTTCTACTGACCTTGGCCACTGACTCTGTGGTAGCGGAAGCCACTCTGGTCCATGCCACCACAAATTGTTGTCCACCAGTTCTTGTGATGACAAGCCTCTGCTGGCTAGGTCTGCTGGATTGAATTCAGAACGAACGTGTGACCATTTTGAAGCATCGGTGGACTGCGTTATTTTCGCTACTCTGTTCGCTACAAACGTAGTCCACTTGCAGGGGGGCTTGTTTAACCAAGCCAATACTATGGTGGAGTCAGTCCAATAGTACGACTCAAAATCGGATGCCGGCAGCTTTTCAAAGAGTGCTGCAGATATTTCTGCCAGGAGCACAGCACCGCAAAGCTCTAATCGTGGTAAGGATACGGTTTTTACTGGAGCTACCCTAGACTTTGCGCTTAGGAGATGAATCGAAACTTCATTCTTGGTTTCTACTCGAACGTAAATAGCCGCGCCGTAAGCTCGTTGGGAAGCGTCACAGAATCCGTGATACTGCAACCTCACTTTTGGATGATAACCAACCCATCTTGGGATTCGAATATCGATTAGACTAGGATAACTTTTTACGAATTCCACCCACTTGCGGATGAGTTCGGATGGCAGTGGATCATCCCAACCGAGTTGCAATAGCCAAATCTCTTGCATGAAAATTTTCGCCTGCACCACAAAGGGCGCCAGCCAACCCGCTGGGTCAAACAGCTTAGAAATTTCGGATAGAACTTCCCTTTTTGTGTAGGTAGATCTTACTGGAGGTGTGGAGGGTAGGAAAAAGAATTCATCAGATCTTGCGTGCCATCGAATTCCCAATGTTTTCGCTGTGCTGGCATCATCTATTTCAAGGAAATCCGCACGCAATAGATGGTCCTTAGGAATATCGCTCAACACATCTTTTGTATTAGATGTCCATTTCCTCAATGGAAATCCTGCGCTTTCGAGAGCCATTCGGAGTTCTGCTATGGCCGACTTCGCGTGGTGCGGCGTATGAGCCCCCGCTAACACATCGTCCACATACATTGCTTTGGCAATGATGTCACTTGCAAGAGGATACTGAGAAAGTACGTCTTGAGCTAGCTGTTGTAACACACGTATCGCCAAAAATGGAGCACAATTTATTCCAAATGTGACCGTGTTTAGCTCGAAGTCACAGAGTTCTCCTTCTTGGTTACGAAAGAGAATTCTCTGAAAGCACGTGTGTTGCGGATCTACAAGGATCTGACGATACATTTTTGTTATGTCCGCATTAAACACATGGCGGAAAAAACGCCACCTCAGAATTTGTAGGGTCAGGTCGGATTGGAGAACCGGTCCTGGACGAAGGAGATCATTGAGGCTTTTGCCGTTCGAGGTTGGACTTGAAGCGTTAAATACAACGCGGACTTGAGTAGTGGTGCTGTCAGGCTTAAAGACAGCATGATGAGGCAAATAGTAGGAATTGGAGTTATCACTTGGTGGAACTTGTTTCATATGTCCTAAAGTCAAATACTCCTTTATTACTGAGTCATATTGATCTTTCAGAGGGATATTTCTTTTCAATCGACTTTCATTTCTTAGGAATTGAGCAAGTGCCAGAGACCTTGAATGACCCAAGTTGATGTTATTAGGATCCTGGAATGGAAGAGTGACGATATACCTACCGTCCTCGTTCCTTCGTGTAGTTCGAACAAAGTTGTTCTCACAAAAAGCATCGGATTCTTTTACAACCTCTACTGGCACATCCTCCACCTCCCAAAACTTGGTGAGAAGTTTTTCTAGTCTCGCCTCTGGGCTTATAGAAACCTGAGTAGAAAAGGCCGAAATTTGTTTGGACGTTGCTTCCGAAACTGGACCTGTTAGAATCCAACCAAAGATGGTCTCCTGGCCGAGAAGCGTACCACATATGTTTGGATAAGATCCACCCAGCCAAATGGATGGAAGTAAATCAGCACCAATCAGAACATCTATCTGAGCACTCTGATAAAAGGATGGATCAGCCAACTGGAGGTCTGGCAGATCTTTTAAAGTGCTTTGTTCGATACTATATGATGGCAAGTTTCCCGCTAAGTGTGGGAGCACAAATGCCGTTGCTTCAATTTGGATTCTTGGCCTTGAAGGAGAGCCAATATGGAAATGACAGAGCTTGTGAGGCTGCGCTGCCACGGCGCGGTTCAATCCTGAAACTTGCGCTTGAATGGATTGGTAAGGTAGCTTAACCAACTTGAACAGTCGTTCTGATATGAAAGTGGCTTCTGATCCTGAATCGATCAGAGCGCGCGCCGTATATTTTGTGCCCAAATGACATACTTCGATAAGAGCAGTTCCTAGGAGAATGCCTTGCCTGTTGGCAGCGAAGTAGTTTTGAATATTTGGCTGTTGGGATGAAGTGGACTGTATATCTGGAGCAGTGGTATTCAAAACCGCTTGATTCGAGGAAATGGGAACTGTGGGGCCTCGAGAAGAACCGTCACGATGAAGGAGTGTGTTGTGACGTCCTTTGCATTTGTAACAGTTATGAGCACTGTTGCAATCCTTTACGAGATGCCCCCTAGCGAAACAATTTAAGCACAATTTTAGCTGCTTTATAAAACTTTCTCTTTCGTTTACTGGCATTTCGACAAAGCGAGGACATAGACGTATCGGATGATTTTCTTTGGAGCATAATTTACACGACTGTGTCTTAACGCTGACCTTGGTCTCGAATGTTTTTATGTTTTTGAATGGAGGGTCTTTTCTAAAAGGTTTTTGCCTATTTTGCAAGCTTGTGTTCGATTGCATGTCTTCTATAGACTCCAGGGTCCGATATCGCTCTGATAAAAAGGAATTTAGTTGTAGCCAGGACGGAATCTCTGTTTTGTTGGTAAGAGATTGTTCAAAAAACGAAAGAGTTGTTTTCGGCAACTTAGAACCACAAAGAAACACAAGGATGCAATCCCAGTTTTCGATGCTGACCTTGTGCAACTGTAGTGCCGTCAAGCATCCCTGGATAGTGCTCTGAAGTTTTCTCAAAGCAGCTCCAGATTCTTCGAGGACAGCGGATACATTGAAAAGTACCTTAAGTTGGTTGTTAACCAGTAGCCGCTTATTCTCAAATCTTTCCTTTAGATTCGACCAGGCTGATTGAAAACCCTCATTTGTAAGTGGGGATTTAGACACAATTTCCTTGGCCTCACCACTAGTCTTAGCGGTGAGATGGAAAAGTTTTTCAACGTCACTAAGCCTTGGATTGTTGACATACACTGCTGAAAAAAGATCCCGGAAGGTCGGCCATTTCAAATAGTCACCAGTAAAGACTTCTGTGTCACATGGAGGAAGGACGCAGCCTCTTGACACAGACGCTGCTGCTTGTCTACTGGCCGCAGCGACTTCAATTTGATCACTCAGCTTAGCTGAACATCTCGCATATACAGTGTAACAGTGATCATATTTTCCCTGCAGGACTGGTAAATCAACACTGCCTTCTTGAGTGAGGGCTTTGGAACACACCTCGTACTCTTGTTCGACCTTTTCCCATAGGGTGCGAACATGGTCACGATGAACTTGAAGCATATGTAGTGTCGCTTCAGTAGAAGAAGCAGTAGAAAGTCTGGTTTCGAATTGACTGAGTCTGTCTGACACGAAAGTAAAATTATTAAGCGCCATTTTAGCTGTACTCTGTGCTTTTTGGACCGTTGACCGAGTGTATCGAGGAGTCTGGTCAGCTAATTGTGTTTTTGCAACCTTTGTTACTGAACTTTCGCTCTTTGGACGTGTTGGCCGTGTAGTTGGAGTGCTTATATTGGGTGTTCGGGGAGCGGAAGACGTTCGCTTGGAATCGCGATTGGATGGTACAGATAACTGCTTCTTGCCGCCTGGATTACTCCCTGACATACTATGCAAGAGTATTAATCGTTTATAACTTTCCCTCGCACAAAAGAAAATTCAGAAATCAAATAAGATGAATATATGGGAACAAAAAACGCAAGAAAAAGCGTGGAATTGTAACACAATGTATTTATACACTGTATTTTCACTCACTGTTTGGCCAAAAATATTTTTAATTTTGATTAAAGTTAATTGGAACGATTGGAATCGGACTAGGATTTCGAAATTATTACTGGGTTTTTTATGCTCACTGCAATTTTACTCCCAGAAAATGTAGCAATAATATGTAAATAAAGATGATCGAATGCTGGAAATGTCGAATGATTTTTTATTTGTTTGTATTATTTTCTGTTCAATTTTTCTAATCCAATTGATCTGCTGCTTTGGTATTTATATGTGGAGCAAAAACGGTCACACATAAATTATCTCTTTATATGTATTCACAATTTGGCGCGAAAATATATATGTGTAAGTGGATGTATTTATTTACGTAAATGTATGTAACAGTTTTAGCGCCAAAACTGTGTGTATGTGTGTGTAGGTATGTGTATGCCCCTTATGATTTGATGATGTATGACTGTATGTATTTTAGTATGTATGCAAATAGTGGATGCAAATTGGATTTTATAAATGTTTGCACAGTTGGTATTATTTTAAAACAGATGGATGTTAGTAGGCATGCATGTATGGATGTGTGTGTGAATTTTAAATGTAATGCAATTTGCGAATTTATGTGTGTGTGTGCTTGTGTTTGGCGGAGGTTTATACATATGTATGTTTATGAATTTTTATAGCTTTGAATTGTAGATCAAAATAACACTTCTTAGTGTAAGCGAAAATGCATATATATGAACGTTAAAATGATGAAGAGGATTTCGATTTTATTTGGATTTCACTTTAACATTCACTGCGCTGGTTGAAGTGTATAAACATACATACGTACATATATTAGTGGACAAATGCTATGCATGTACGTATGTACATTGCTGGGGGGTGATCTGCACTGGTATGTACGCACTCTCACCGCACTTACATGTATGTATGTGTGAATACACTTTTAAATTATATTTTTTGACAAAAAAGAACACCTCCGCCGGCGTTTCACACTTTGATTGTTATATGTATGCACTTGGATATGTACTTAGCTTGTGTTTGTTGTAGAATAAACAGCAGCATCCACCTTGCGAGCTGGTGCAGATGCAGAAGTTAGAATTTTTGTAGGGGATCCGGCTCGAAGGACCAAAATGTAAGTAGGGGGGTGGCCCTGCTCGTTCTTTCCAAAAGAAGTTGACACAAGTTTTCCTCTGTTCTTCACGTATAATATTCCCTTGTTGAGGGTTTGGGTTTCTTGATACAATTGCCTTACAAAACTATGTATATCTAGAGCTTAAGCTTAATGTGGGGACTTTCAAGCCCGTGGTGAAAAGCTTCATGCTCTTGTGCTTGGAGTTGGGTGACGACCAGATACCCTTACACAAACAGAGTGATTACAGATTATAGATGGCTTTACAATAATAATAAATAAAACCTTCGGTATGTAGTATTATATAAGCAATTATAAATATAGGTACGTCTGAGAGTCGCCTTTCATTTGACTACTCCACTTACCTTCCCCGTTCGTCACGAGATATTGGATCTTCCGTCAGTGAGTACGACTCTACAGACTATTTTAGAAAGAAAAAAACAAAATAAAAACTTAAAAATCTTCGTTTTTAAATTGTCGCCGATATTTGGTTGCTTTTGCTAAAAATGATGATAATATTCTCTGCTTAAAATGCTTTTGGAGTTCAAACTCGTTGAAAGTAATGCGATGGAAGTGGATATATCGCACCTCTAAGAATGGGACAAGTGCCGATAAAGTGTTCCACATTTTTCTTCTTACGCATATCACAAAGGATGCAGGTTTCATCCAAGTCCCTTCTGCGTGGCAATAAGTCTAATCATTTCGCACCTCGCCTTAAAAATATTTCAAATGTAGTTTGTTCTTAGGCTGTCTTGGAAATAGTTTGACCGGGGTGTGAGTCAGCTCTTTCTATGTGGACCTTTCAGTGCTCTGACTCGCTCTGTTTATAAAGAGTTGACGCTCTTCTTCGCAAAGCTTTTCTATGACTTCAGCTTGTGGATGACGCCATCCTTGTATATTGTCCCAATCAAAGTTAAGCCCGCAGTGTCATAAAAAAACTGTCTTTTTCCAAGAAGCAGTTGACTTATTATTCGCCTAGGCATTGTTTTTTCCGGCATGTTCATGACCTTGGCTACATAGTTGAAATGCAGTTGCAGTTTCAGAGTTGGAAGGACAGTTGCTATATAAGTCGCGTAATTTGGTGCATTCTGCAGTTCCTTGAAAGCTTTTTTGATGATAAACGTCAACACGCGTTTAACATCGTCGAATCTAACAAATCCTCAAATTTCAGCAGCATAACACATGATGCTTCTTACAGTTGCCTGGAACACCTTTTATTTGTCACTTGGCTTCACGTTGTCTCTACTCAGCAATGTCCTCCATGTAGTATTTATAGCAATTTTTGCTTTTCCAAGTTTCCCTTTTATGTGATTTGAGAAATTCATGTTATCGGTCACTGTGACGCCTAAATATCTGAAGGACCGGACTTTCTCTAGCTTTCTTCCATTTAAGTGCAGACACTTCCCATCTCTTAGCCTGCTTCTTCGTGCTCCAATGGACATAACCTTAGATTTTTCAGTATTTATTTGCAGACTCCACTGCTCACAATAGCTTCCTAGAGCATTTAGCATTTTTTGCGGCATTTGCGTACCACACTTTATATGTAAAAGAAATGATATATACCTGCCCATAACTATTTTCTGACATTACCTTCAATAAAAAATTATTTCGAAAAAATATTTCTATAAATTAAATTCTAACTGGCGAAAAATGCTTCTTTCTCCCTTTTATAAAATCTAAATCTATGCCATTGTCATTTTGTAAGGAAAGATTTGAAACTACATTACCATTCCTCCCCCACACATTTGTGCCTATATTGCAGAGAATAATTCCCATATCTTAAGCTGGTAATGATTGCGGCATGTTCAGTTCGCGCACTTGTCGCCATTTGCCGGCTCACTTATCTTAACGACCGGCCAACTTAACAACTCTTATTATGCATCTTGAATCAACCCCGGGGAGTGCTAGCTGCTGTTCGGCTTACCCCCTGGTTGCCAGTGACAACCCCGCTTTGTCGTAGGTATAAATTATCAAAACACCCATGAAACTGCAGTTTGCAGCAGCAGCAGCAGCACAGAGGGGTTTGGGGTTGGTTTTCGGGGTTTTGCTCTGGTGATTGCTTCAACTTTGCTACTTTCTTTAGTGTCAAGTGGCTGCCACTGCTGCTGCTGCTGCTGCGGCGGCGGCGGCTGCTGCTGTTGCCTCCAGGGAGCAATCAATCGTCGCGTATTCGCTGCTCGCTTCATTAGTTTTTCCACTGCCAAAAGAGAGTCAGAGAGAAAAGAATGCTTTTCGCACCAGCTGGTTACTTGCAATCTTTCTGCGACTTTTAATGGAATTGAATTAAAAATTCTTGCTGACTTCTCAAACACAAACAGACACACACACACACACTCATCGTTCTATAGAAGTCTACAATTTCATTCACTTGCCACAGGCATTTTCCATCATTTGTAAATTGAAATGCTCCGGCTGTAAATTTTTGCTTTGAGCCACGCAACAACAACCAAAAAAAAACAAAACCAACCAGTTCGGAAACGAAATTTTTTTGCCCTAGGCCATTTGTAGTTGTCTGGACGATCTAATGAAACACTATGGGCAGGGGGACCTCAAGTGAAGCATACTTTTTGGCGCATTCAAGTGGCCTGTGAAGTGTCAAGTGCAGTGCTTTTCATGTTGAAATTGAGGGTCGACGACGCGTCAACTGGGAATGGGGGATGAAGGAGCAAAGTAAATGGATTGTAAATACTTAGTAGATGTAAACAAGGGAGGGTGCATGGACAACGGATCAGCTGTTTATGCGAAGGTACAAAAAGTGCAACTAAAATTAAATGTACATCAAAGTGAAAATATTGTGGAATTTGAGGTAGACTTTTGTACTATTTCTAAATTCTAAAATTGATAATTAGGCAATTTACTCACCTCAATATAACCTTGAACACTGTCGCACTGCTGTAGCACCAAAATCGCAGGATTACCCCTCACTTCATCTGGCGAACAGGGCGATAGAAATCCACTGTCCGCGTCACTGTGTGTTGAGAGTGGTCGCGGTTTCTTAATCTTATACTGTACATGTCGACTAGGAACAGGACCCGGATTAAACAACACATAATTCGACTCGATGGGCACGGTATGTGAACGTTGATCTTTTCTCTGCTTCTGTAGTAGTTGCTGTAGATGGAGCATATGATCAGTGCTGACCAGTTCCGAGAGAGCACGTTGATCCGTAGAGGATTTCTTATTTGCACCTTTTTTACTACCCCCAAAGGGGGAGAGATTGAGAAAAGTCAATTTTTTCTTAGCCGGATGCGAAGAACTGGCACTCGAACTGCCGGAAGTGGTCGACGTAGAGGACTCCACCAAAGCAGTGGAAGTTGTTTCGGTGTCCTTAGACTCTTGACTGTTCGACATGCTGGGAGTATTTTCGTAATTATTGAAAAGTTTTTCCAAATTTTGCTGCTCCAGCTTGGCATTGACCAATTGCTCGTTGGTATAGGGATTGGGTATGCCTATGTCCATTTCAAAGTCACCGGGATCAATGACAAAATAATTGTGATGCTCGTATGGGGCTTCAGTCTCCACCTCAGGCAGAGCCGAGGTCTCTATGATGATGGTCTCCTCTATATCCTCCAGTTCCTCATTGTCATAGATCACCTCGGGCACCGCCTCCTCTTCATCTTCGCAAACCAAATGCTGACGAGAACTGAACAAGGGATCTCTGAGGCCATGAGAAGAGGCTGTGCTAGGATAACGCATGGCTTTCTCATTGATAAAATCAACAGGATCGAACAGACAATAGTTATCCATGTGAGAGGTGGCCACCTTACGTTGACGCACTGGCAAGTTCTTCAACTTGTCAGTATAATCGGCAGAGTCCTCATTATTGTTGGCCAACTCTGGTGCGGGCGGTGGAGGCGAGAGCTCTGGGGGGACTTGCACGTCGTGATGTGATCTCTCCCCTGTTGGTAGACTTTTTTGAGAGCCACGATGTAGGGTGGCTAGCAGACCCCTAGCTATACAATTCTTAAGCTCACTTACGCGTCCCTTATAGGGACTTGACTGGGCACTGCTGACAGTCAGCTCCTCCAAGCCCAATTGTTTGCTCAGCTCTTTCCTTTCCTTTTTACTTAAAACCACTTTACCACGACTGGGCGTATTGGGTGCCGAGTGCAGTAGACGCGATTCTCTTGAGGGTATCTGGGATAGTGGCGGTGGTGTGGGTGGCGGTGGCTCTCTATAGGGGGGTGGCCTACCCACAATACTTGTGGCATAGCTAACAGGCAACTCATTAGTCTCTTGCTCCTCCTCCATTTGGCTAAACTCCAATTCCATGTAGTTGGCATAGGCCAAGGGAAGTTGTTGATGTTGTTGTAGCTTCTTTTTGGTGTTTTGCTTGGGTCTGGCACCCAAGTGTGTCTTCTCCTCATTGGCATTGCGATCGGATTTCATTGCTGACTGACTGGAGGACATCATTCAAACATTTTTTCTCACTTTCTAATTTAATTTAATGGTTTCATAAATCTTCATCTTTATGGAGGAAAAAAAATAAACACACCGGCGTTAATGGGTTTTCCACCAAAAAAAGGGTCACTCTCTCTCTCTCTCTCTCTCTCTCTCTGTGTCTCTGTGTACATTTGTTTTGTAATTGGATTTTTGAGCTGATGCATGTCAAAGTTAAATTAAAACTGACCCTTAAAAACAAACATTTTTTCACTGTCGACATTTTGTTGGGTCGTGGTTTTGTCTGGTTTTGAAGTGTTGTAACAAAAAAAAGAAAAAAGGGCAACTCAAGCGCTTTATAATTTGTCTAGCAAAGCAATTAACAGCAGAGGAAACTGCAATGCTTCCAGAACCTTGATTTCAGCTGGAAATGTAAGAGAATTCATTGTTCACAGCACACAAAGGTGTTGGAGAAACATGGGTAACATTTTTGAACGTGATGAAACAAACGGAATGCAATAATATTGCTTTAAAGCTGTGAAGGTTACAACCAGTAAAGAAAGGGTTTTATTTATATATTTGTATGAGTTTAAAACATATTTTTCCCAGTTACATAAAATTGAATTAGCCCATTAATTAATTTTTGCAGCGACCCAGCGATTGAAAAATACAAAAATCATTCGTTCTAAAGAGCTGGCCCGGCGCGAATACCACTACCCAACCAAAAAATTCAGGCTGCACCCGACATTTGACATTTTTTTCCAACTGAGCGACGACTTATAGCCTATTTCCACTGTCTTCATTTCTTATCATTTTCATTTCTAAAAATGATGCTGTTTCCATTGACAAATCTTCATCATTTTGATATTCGCAATGCCACGTTGACAAAAACAGCTGAATGGTTTGATTTAAACAACAGGCGCCACTTTCAAACTCTCGGGGAGTTTTTCCAATATTTACCCAAAAAAAGACAAACCCGGCAGGAATGCGATTACCCTGGGCGAACGCATTGTTAACGCCCTGAATTATCAGCAGAAAGCTAAATATACAACTTTTTTTGACTATTTTATATTTTAAACAAAATTGCGCCTACTTTTTAAATTCATATCAACAGTTTATTGGTGATGACACTTTCTATTTCCAGAGAGTAACGAGTAGTGACAGAGAGTAGCGAGTACTTTTAAAAAAAATACCAAATTCCTTCGTGGGGAATGTCATCATTTTTGAGAAATGAAAGAAATGAAGGGCAAAATGCAGCAACAATTTGTATGGAAGAAATGATATCATTTTCTTCATTTCTTGTCATTTCAAGAAATGAAGCTTCATTTCTTTGGTGGAAATAGGCTATTAATTCATAGCAGAGATAATGTAAAGTATCGGATACTGAACTGCTCACTTGTTCTTTTTTCGAGGGTTAGTCGACTCACTCACATTGCTCAGTTGTTCAATATTTAAGTTGATCAGCTGTTCAGTTCAACTATCTAGAAGGCATGGTGATCTCTTGTTTTTTTATAAGCACACATTTCGTTGTATGAAAGCTTGTCCCACTACACCAATCATTCCGAAATACTGAAGTGTCACTGAACCAGAGTGAGTGCACCAGAGTCACTGAACAAGAGTCTCTGAACAAGAGTCAATGAACCATAGTGAGTGCTCCAGAGTCACTGAATCAGCGTTAGTGCACCAGAGTCACTGAACCAAAATCACTAAACAAGGTTCATTGAACAAGCTTTACTGAGTATAAGTCATTAAATAAGAGTCATGGAACCAGAGTAATTGAACTAAAGTCACTGAATCAGAGTCACTGAGCAAGAGCCGCTGAACAAGAGTCACTGAACATCTGAATCAGAGTCACTGAGCAAGAGCCGCTGAACAAGAGTCACTGAACATGACCAAGAATTTCTGAACAAGAGTAACTAAAAAAATTCAATGAACCAATATCACTGAAGTAGAGTCTCAGAAAAAGAGTCGCTGAACAAGAGCTCAGGATCAAGAGTTACTGAATAAGAGTCAATGAACAAAGATCGTTAAACAAGAGATATGGAACAAGAGTCACTAATCCAGAGACACTGAACCAGAGTCACTGAATAAGAGTCGCGTCACAAGAGCTGCTGAAAAAGAGTTTCTGAAAAAGAGTTTCTGAATAATAATCACTGTACATCAGTTATTTACCAAGAATTACTGAACAAAAGCAACAAAAGAAAATTTACTAAACCAGATTCGCTGAGCCAAGGTCATTGCACCAGAGTCACAATTTATGTAATTTAATGACCTTTTTTAGTGTGCAAATGTATTTTGATCGATTTCAGATCGATTTTCAATGCAACAAACAATACTGAAAAAATCTCGTTGGCTTTCGAGCAATGGTTTCCGGTTACTAGCTTATTCTGTCCATATAATGGTTTAGTAGGTAGGAACCCCCCTCTGGTTTAATAGAGAATTTATATAGTATCGGAATGGACCGATCGGGGCCCAAGAGAGAGTGTGCAACCTATTCAATTGGGTAAAATGATGAGTTCGTAATTTAAACGCACCAAATTGCCCAAAAAATTTTTAAACAGCAACTTTAACGTATTTATGTAATATTGAACAATTGTAATGAAAACAAATAAAAAACGTTTTTTAAACTATGTATATGGTCTTAGTTTATCCAGTTCAGTCGTTCGTTCAGTTCTAAGTTAAATAGTTCTTCGCTTAATAGTTCCTAGTTTAATTAGCTCATTCGCTTCAAATTAAAGTATTGGTAAGGTCTTCAGCTAAATGTGAAGAATGTCTATTTTATAATCAATTTTATGAATACATTGAAGTAAGCTGGCTCGAAGTCGGGTTAATTGAAAAAACTATTTTGTATGTTTATTTTCCGATATATTCGGCAACCTTATTCAGGGCAAAAGTAGAAAAAATATACACCACTATTAAACATACAATCATTTAACAAAATTCACAAAAACAGTCACCTGTGTGACGTAATGTCTTAAGCTTTTATGAATACATATTTGATTTAATAACAAAACATGCAAAAATTTAAAAATGATTTTAAAAGCAGTTATTTATTATTTTGAGAAATTGGTAGAGAAAAAATTTGTTATTTGGCCTATACCCAACCACAGGCTAAGAGAATGCCCAATGTTCAACTACGCAAAAGAAATCAAATAAAATTTTAGACATACATGAAGTATGCTAGTTTTGTGCTTTCTATGTTTTCTTCCAAACGGAATGCAATGATAAAAATTCATAGCTCACAAAAAAAAGAAAAAAAGAGATAAGATGGAGAGGCAAAGGATGCAAAGAAATGCTATTCAAATATGTGTTGAAGTGTACAATAGAGTTTTACACTTGATTACCCGCCGCAGACAAAAAGATATGCAAGACAAATGCAAGCTAAATGACGCATAAGTGTAAGGGTAAATCAATTGTGAATTGAGAGTTTTATTTGGTAAGAAAAAAAAGGTACAAGCGGAATAATTGCGCAATCAAAAACTCCATGTCAATAGTGTATCTTGAGAAAAGTAGCTAAATGGTTTTATTGGTTTTATAGTCACAGCGTTGACACCAGATGTATACCGTGTCTCGCGATGAGTAATTTTTTTGAATGGTTTGAAATTACTACACAGAGTCATTCTTTTTATCAACAAATAATGTGCTTATATATCGTTCACTTTTCGTAAGTAGCTTTAACTTAAGGCGTTTATAAGATCCAAAAAACTATGCTACCCAACAATGACGAAACAAAAAATTTGAGTAGCCCGAAATAAAATGGAAAAAGTTTTATTGCCAAGCAAATTGAAAACGCGCCTGACCAGGCCTGCCATGAAAAGGACAACCAACAAGTTGCATAATTGTTGGCGCATGATAAAAATTAAATGCCAACTGAGCGCAACTCCCTCCAATTTACTGTGGGGCCAGAAATCTAATTTTGTGACCAAAACTCTGCTAAGCTCAAATTTAAAAAGATATTGACTTGATGTTAAAACGAATGAACGTAATGTCCCTTAAATATAGGATTAATAATCTTGGCCTGCTTGAGAACATATTTATTTCTCAAAATTAACCTTTAAACACTTAAAACACTTTAAAATTTGTATCCGTAACCCTATAACCTTTAAAAACATAATCAAGTATCAGTACCGGAACAGAAACAAATATATGGGTTAATTTCGGTTTTTCCTCTACTAGCAAAAATTTAATTTTCCGACTGTATCGGTACAATGACACCCATAAGTTATAGTCACCCGATATCGATCAACTTTATTCAACTAAAATTGAAAGCTGCTTAATATTGATTATGCACCGACTTTAAGAACGATGTTGCTTGAAAATAAAACACTGTTGGTCACCAGGGCCCGTTGGCCGTACCGATCGGTTGTATGGCAGCTGTGTGCTATAGTCATCCGGTTTTGACCAAAATTTGCAAATCTGTTTGAAAACGTATAATATTAATTATGGCAGAGTTTTATGACGCTAGCACTGAAAACAAACAAGTTTTTCTTACTAAGACCCATTTTCCGACCGATGGTTCCTATGACAGCTATAAGATATAGTCATCCGATCTTGACCAAAATTTGCAAATCTGTTTGATAGCATATAATATTAATAATGGCCGAGTTTAAGGCCGCTAACATTGAAAACAAAAAAGTTTTTCTCACTAAGACCCATTTTTTGACCGATGGTTCCCATGGCAGCTATAAGATATAGTAATCCGATCCGGTCGGTTCCGACATATTAGCAGCGTGCAGTAAAAAGAAGACTCTGTGCAAAATTTCAGCTCGATAGCTTTAAAACTGAGAGACTAGTTTGCGTAGAATACAGACGGACAGACAGACGGACAGACAGACGGACAGACAGACTAAAGAGACAGACGAGACAGCAGACAGACGGAGCTAACTAAAATCTTTACCTCATCGCTCTTTCTGTTATCACACAGCCAATTTATTTGTATAAAAACGTAAGTATTCACACATATGGTTGTAGTTTACGCGACCGCCTTTTTAAATATGCCCTCTTCCCCTAAATGTGAATAGAAAAGAAAGTCTTAAACATGGTTATTTATGTATGCATGTGTGAAAAAAAAAATGTTTTTGGCACTCCGTCATCTTGACAGCTTGGCGCCGGAAACTTGAAAAGTTGCACTGTGATCCTGACAGTGAATGGAAGTGAGGAAAGAACAATTTTTATTCGCGTTTTATTCTTGATAAGTTTACTTGTGGACACTACTGTTACCCTAACATTTTCGAAGTGCGCAATGCCTCGATTAAAAACAAGCATTTTTCGGGAATTGTTTTCTTACACCCTTCTGTTTACCAGAAATTAAAGATGCCTGCGTTTTGATGTACACAGTGGATGGCAGACCATTTTTAGTTGTAAATGACGTAGGCTTTCGGAACATCTTAAGCCCAATTTTCAACGGCATGGGATGCAAAAATGTTATCAACCCGCAAAATGTTAGAGATGATCTCATTCGCCAATCAGGCCTTGTAGCAAAGGACATTCAAAACGAGAATGAAGGGAATATGATTTCCCTTAAAATTGATGGCTTGACTCTTATGGATCGGTCATTTAGTAGTTAAACTTTTATAATTATTTATGAGGGGGACGAGCGCTAGCGTCGAGGCCTTAGGCTCAAACTAATATTATGACCGGAAATAATCATTTTAATATTTAGTATTTAGCAGTGTGGCAATTTTAGCTATTAAGTTGCTAGATCTATCAATTTGGAAAGTCGAAATGCTATTTAATTTCTGAAAATACTATTAGCTACAAATCTGTCAATTTTTAAATTATGTTTAGGTATTTTTAGCTATTTCGTTAGTTTTGTGTCGTAATAATGATTAATAATTCCTTTTGAAACCCGAGCATTTTATGCTATTGAACTTCCCCTTAGTACAACGCCTTTGAAGTAAATAAAGCAGTATTTAATTGGGGCAATAGAAATAGCTCCAGTTCATGAGTGCCTAAACTATTAAATTCATGACGGAAAATCCTGTAAGGAAAGCCATGTATTAAGTACCAACTCTTTCAAATCAAGGCTGATTTCATTACTGAGCCCACCTAAGTGGTTCTGTCACTACTGTAATCTATTCAAAATGTTGAACCTGAAGCACAGAAAAAATAACAGATCGCCTAAGATCTATTTGGGATGGATATCCTCATATCCTTTTAAATGTGATATAATAATATCCTTTTTTCATATTCTTTGGAAGATTTTCAGCTCTAACTAGAAATTTTTATCCTATTTATCTACAGCCTTGCCTAACAAACTACTCTTATCGCGATCCCTTCCTAAACCTTTGTTTAAACTATAACTTGCATTATCATACTCTCTCAACTGATCCCTTCTTGTTTTTTATAAAAGATAATTTATTGTCGTTCCTAAGTAGGCCTTCTTATAGTTAAACAGAACATTGTTAAACTATAAACTAAATAAATAAATAAATATTTAAAACTGATCCATTTTAAGCTTATTTGTACTGCAATTCAGTTTCGGTTTGGGCTGCAACAAAAACCTGGAGATTCTGCCTCCAGAGCTGTTTGCAGAACACATTTTAAGTATTATAGTAGTCTTAACTGCTTGAAAAGTATTTCTGGGTAATTTTTTGATCGATTTGAGTGCTAAAATCAATAATTTTTTAAGTTTTTAAGATTTTCAGAATCTAGAAAACAGGCAATCTAACTCACAACAAAATGGGTAGCACCTTCAAAAAAGCAACAAGTCTGCTGATGAGTGAATTGGTAGTCAATTCCGAAACAGCTGTCCAGACATACCATTACTATTTAAAAAATGTGGTTATCTCTGTTGAATTGTGTTTATTCTATTGAATTATAATTAACATTGACCTCGAGCCAGCTTAAAGGTTACTAAAACCCATAAATGTGTATATGATTTTAGTTTCAGTTTTTTTTCGGCGCCCTTTTTTATTTTTAACTGTTTCTAGCATTCATTTTTTTATTAATTTTGCAAATTTTGGTCCTCATATTCTGGCAACACCGGTATTTAGATTGGAATCCAATCCAAATTCGGAATATTGCACTTATGGAAGCTTTTGTGGTGGACCTATGAATTATGACAACAAGAAATGTTCTATTCGTTTACTGGTTGACGATGTTCAGCAAAAATATGTCTAAATTTTTATCGAAAGTGGAGGCAAAACTCTGTCATAGATGAACTTAAAATCTAACCAAAACCTAAGGTACGATATGTACTGTAGCCGGTCCGTTAACCGAACCTTACCGTTTACAACGAATTTGATCCCCCACTCCGAACCTTCATCAAATTGTAGAGGTTTGCAGCCTTGGTTACCATAAATGTTTACCTGCCACGTAGCAGGTGATTTTCTGGGGTGCCAGGCCAGGGTGTTAAAATATTTTAAGCAAAGCTACATCGAAATACTTGGCATATCTTAGACAAATGCATCGTTTTTAAAAGCTCTTAATAAATTGAGAATTTTTGTCCAAATTTCTGATAGCAGTCCCAATGTGCAGCTGTTCAGGTAGTCTTCAAGTTACTTCATTAAATTGCCGCCTTGCCTTGGAAAGTTTTTGCAATTAAAATGTTAATTTATAATTGAATTGCAGGCAATAAGTAAAGTAAGTAAGTGAGTAAGTAAGTGAGTAGGCATACTGAATCCAGCTAATTAGACGCTGGGCCAATGCACTGCACCGCCAGCACTCTCGGTTTCTATGCCAACTTCACAAAAAGCATAAAGTGTGGCAAAGCAAACGCAAAAGCAACACTTAAAGTTCAACACTTCTTATTTTAGTTCTGCTTTTGCATCTACTTCTTCCTCTTCTTCTATCCCAGCAGGCAAAGTTGACAAAATACTTGTCAAGATTTGTGCATTGAGTTCGTCCTTTCTCCCACTTGTTGTTGTTGTATTTGTTGTAATTGCAGGGCCCTAAAGTTTGAAAGCCGCATGCTTGCTGCGGTCTCTGGCAGTTCGTGCAGAAAAATCACAGCTCCCCCACCCCCTCTGGCCATGAAGCCGCAAACTTTACGAGTTGATGGCTGAAATAAAGTGGGGCATGCATTGCGGCGCTTTTAGTTTGCCCCTCACCGTCAACCACTTTAACTGCTGCCACTTCATGACATCATTTTATTTGCACTCAATCTTCAGTCCCGCGCAAAAACTTCATCCAACAAGTTGGTTAGAAATGCTTTTGGTTTTGCCCATTTGCCCAACTGTGTGCCTCAAACAGAAAGAAAGAGACACGCCTTCATTCTTTCTTCTCAAAGGACTGGTCTTCCATTTGAAGTAAAGTTGATGACTGGGACGAAATCTGGATACGCTTTGCTGAGGATAGGATTATAACAAGATGATAAGCTGTATAAGTTAATCGAATTGAGAAAAAAGCAGGTAATATTTTATTCTTTTTTTATTTTCTAGATTTCTTAATTAAGCAAAATATCCGTTTTTGGTTTGTTGAAGTAGCATAAATGCATATTGATCCTAAACTGAATTTTGGTAAATATAAAACAGCAACTTTACTTCCGGTAAGAGTATAACAAAACTCCAAGCCTGTTTGTTGCTTTCATTGTTAGTGCCCAAAAAGGGAGAGGCTAAAAAAAAAACACTATGTTCGTATGCGTATGACAGTTTCAACCACTTCTAAAGACTTTTAAGTTATGGGGCAAGTTAGCCGAGAAGGCGTCAAAACTTTGCCACGTCCAAAATAAAATCCCGGAAAAATCTATGTGCAATTCAATTAAAACGCAATTTGCAAGCAGTCATCATATTTTTGCTAGTTAACGAGCGCAGAGGGAAGCCAGTCGGTCCCCCTTTCCAGCTAACCCCCAACCAACTTCAATTTAATAAGACTCATCAGTGCAAACGGAAATCGCTTGAGGAAATTGTATGTTTTAAGCAAAAGCATACATAATAAACTCATATAAAAGATTGTTGCATACTTTGGGGAGCAGACCAAATGAGGGGTAAGCTGCTCGAAGAAGAGTGGGGGTGGTGGTAGCACATAAATACCCATATTTGCAATTCGCAGAAGTGGAAGTAGAAATGAGAAAAAAGACAGCCTGGCCCCAGGCGGACAACGGCGAAGACTCCAGCGACAGCGACGACGACAACGAATGTTATTAAAAAAGAAAGCAAAGCAAAAGCGGTGTAAAACCAGCAGCAGGCCACACTCTTTCCACTTTTTTTTCTAGAGTCATAAAATTTATTAAATGCCTAAAAGTATGACAGCTACGTTATAGACAATTTATGGTGGGGGTAGAAAAATAAAAAGTTGGTAAAAAAAATATGCGGAAACTAGAAAAGAAGATGAGAATATTAGGCCAGGAAGGAGCTGACGATGCGCTATGAGAAGAGCAAAACGAAATTAAGATAATTATTTAAGAGGAAAAATCTTATGGAAAAATGTAAATATTTATAAAGCCAGAAATCAAATATTCATAAAAGGCGGATCAATGGTAAAGGAATCTTTAAATACCCTACCCGAAGTACAGGAAAAATTTGTTTTAATGTTAGGTGGGAGGTTTTTAATTTGCCTCCAGCGGGGCATCAAATTATAAAGTGCAACATTCTATTAAAGATTTAATTGCATAAAGGCATGTGCTTGAGATAACCAGACCTTTGAGCCATTTTTGCCAAATGGAGCATTTTGAGCAAAGCAAACAATATTTTTCATAAGTTCAAAAGTATAAATTTAAAACTGTATCGAATTCATATATTAGATAAGTAAATATCGATAAATATGAAACCCTTAAAGAGATCGAAACGAAATGTCTGGTAAGGCTCATCCCTAAAATTAGTACCCCCATTGATTTTTTTTTTTTTACACAAGACCAAAGACCCACAAGCCGAGCTTCTCATAATCTCTTGGTGTGTGTGCTTATAATTTTCGCACAAGAGAAAGGGACCCACAGTTTAACGCCGAATCCGAAAGGCTAAGTTTGAGAAGCTTTTTCATGGCTAGTTACTTCACAGCTGGCTCCAATACCTGGTGAAGGTGACCGGATGTGTAAAAGCTTTTTTTCTAAAGGAAGAAAAAACTTTTTATTAGATGGTCCTACGCGGTATTAAACCCACGTCTCCCGCACAGCAGGTCGACACACCACCCGCTGCAGCGCACCCGGCTATACCCATATGTTCGATATCGAATAAAAAATGATTCGTTTTTGGGCCGGAAGCGATATGTACAACACACGAGATAATTTACTCAGTGATTTGTGCTCTATGTAAAATTAGTGGGCCAAAATGGGCAAAATAAATAAAAATATATTATTTGCATTACATTAATAACAAATAAAGAATATTCGAATTCGTTAATTGGTTTCTATTCAACTAAATAAAATTAAATGCACAGCTGTAACTTAGTCCCTACACACGGACACGGAGACCACAGAGCCAAAAAGTACTAGATCCATTTTTCAAGTAGTTTGGATTCGTGATCTCAAAAATCGATTTAAAAAAAATCTTTTAAAATTTGAATTTTTTTCGGTTCGTAAACTTACATTTTACTTACAAGATATGAATCGAAAAGGATTTATAAGTAAGGAAGTGTTGCCAATAATCGCGTAGAACATTGTTTCAAATCTGTTTGAAAACGTACGAATTTTCCATTTTTTAAAGCATGGAAAAAATATTAAAATTGGGCCTTGAACCCAGATTGGTTTGACTTTCAATCTCATACCTTTCACTCTACACCACAGCTGCCAAGACAGAAGGGACAGCTAAATGTGCTATATAACTCAAAAGTATCTTTACTATTTTTATTTTATCTTTTCAAAAAGATAACGAAGGGTTTATCAACACTAAAAATTATATATATAACCAGTTAATCGCAAGACCTGGGTCTGGGCTGGTGATGTCAGCTTTTTTTTTTCACAGTACATTTTGTTGTTGGAGATTTAATTTTTAAACAGATTACTTGATAACCAATTTGACTTAAAACACTAAGTGATTGCAATAACAGTGGATCATAGCAATAAAGATGATGAAAAGTATGAAAAAAAATCATTTTGAAGCCGCAATATTAACTTTGTTTTGGTTTGAGCAATAATGGAAAAGCTACCCCTAGATCCAACATAGAATGGCTGCAAAACTTTCCATGAATGAAAAATTAAAATGGTCGATGGTGGCTATAAAAATGAATTCCGCTATGGTTAGTTTTCAAGTGTTAATAACAACCAATAATTCCCTGTACTTTTTTGACACTTTTTTCGTGATCTTTTTTCAATGCAATGGAGCGTTTTCTAAAATATTTTGGATTTTTTTGTCCTAAATGGAGCTTTTTCAAATTTTTTTGGAGCATTTAAATTTTTCCAAGTGGCAACCGTGACTGTTTGTAAAGTCAATTATTAGGATAAAGACTAGAAAATTCTAAAATCAATCGCACAGCTTCAAATTTTTATTATTGATTAGAGACCCTCGTTTTTTGTATGTCAAGCAATTGAATGAATTAGAAACGTAACCGAAACCGTAAACTTTAACTTCTTAAAACACCTTAGCATTTGTAACCGAAAAAAATGGTTTTCTTATAACCGTAACCTTTATTAACATATCCAGTTATTTTCGGGTTTTCCCTCTACTAGTATAAATTTCGATCTACGTAAACTTATTGTATGAACAAACAAAAGGAGAGATGATCAAGGTAAAGATTTAAGTTAGCTGCGTTGTCTCTTTCTCGTTCCTCATCTTTCCCTGAATGAAAACGTAAGTATTCAGACTTATTGTTGTTGTTTGCGCGATCGCCTTCTTCAAGTTATATTCTTCTTCTGAATGTGAATGAAAAAGACGGACTTAAACATGCTTATGTATGTATTTACTAACTGTCCCGGCGAACTTCGTACCGCCTAACAGTCAATGAATGTAGTGACACCTTTTAGCTAAACTTAATGTAAAAATTAAATTAATATGAATGCACAAAATTTATAAAGTTAAATAGTTCATTAGGATAATTAGGATAATATATTTAAAGAAAATGGCGTCACGGCAAGACATTTGTTTAGATGAAACTATGTATTTTGCTGCATGGGTTACACTTGGGCTGATTATCTTCATTGAAGCACCTTATGATATACATTTTTCGTTTTGTTATCAGGTGCCAGATCCAATAAAGCGGATGGTTTGCCGACACGTGGACATGCCACGTACAATTGACCATGAGGAAAACATGCATTTTCTAAATTCAGACCACAAACACTCAAGGATTGGCCTTGGGATTTGTTAATCGTCATGGTGAACATCGGTTGGAATCTTCGGAAATAGGCTTTTCATTTTTCTTCATTTCTTTAGATTTTCTTATTATCTCTTTTCATTTTTCATTTTTAAAACGATTCTCTTCATTTCCTTAGATTGGCATGAATACGGATTAATATTCGGATAAATAGAAGGTGTACATCGAACGGTCAAAAAAATCTTGAAATTTGCAAAATTTATATAAGAGCTTAGATTGTCATTAAGACGGGTAAACAAACAGGTAAATATACTTGGAAATAGACGGCTAAAAAGGAAGTGTAGATCAAATGGTCCAAAAAATCGCGAATTTGCAAAATGGGAGCTTTAAATCTGCTTTCATTTGTTCCAGCTGGTCGTTTATCCGCTCAGACCACGGATTTGTAATCATCATTTGGCATGTGCTCCAACGTGGTCTTGAATAGACTGACCAATGCATGATGTTCATTAAGTAGTTGCTGCAGATCATGAAGAATTACTCTTTTCATTGCTGTGTGGATCTCTAGACGCAGACTAAGTTTTTCCTCTTTATGGCCCATGAAGTATATTTGTATGAATTTATGCTGTGCATCTCAACAGGATATGATTCGATGGTAAATCCATTGTATTTTAGAGTATTCGCGAGAAAGTGTCGTGTTTTCTGGTGTATCGCCTCGAAGTAATGAATGCAATGGCTCAGGTGGCGGAGTCAATGCTGACAATTTCACTTTGCCATTTAATTACAGTCCAGGCGTTTTCACACAATCAACGTCTTCTTCTTGTGCGTCGAAGACTATTTCGTTGTTGATCTGTGAGATGAGCTCGACGATTTCTCATTGCCAACGGATTCGATTCACTGGGTTCCTCTCCTTGTTCTTGTGTTTGAGAAACACGAATTCCGTCCTCTCGTGCGATTTCTCGTTCTTCTAATTGGATTGATACGTAATGTTACGTAGCCTAAATGCATTACGACTGTGTTGGGAAAGATTAAATCTTCTGTGTCGCGGCATTTTTTAAAATAATACTCGCACAAAACAAACTAATCGACAGGTTGACCGAATAATATGTAATGATTGAGACCAATCGATTTGAAAGACGAGGTCGTTTGTTCTCTATCTTTTTCATTTAGATTCGGGTATTCTTAATGCATTTGGATATCTTTCTAGGATATCTTTCCATTTTTATTATTTCTGTTTAAAACCCTCAAATGAATACAAAAACTAAAATCAAAGTCGAAACTTGAATCGGAAATAGGGACTGGTTCAATTCAGTAGTTCAGAACTGACTTAAGCCACCATGGGTTCATGATAATGTTTAGAAACTTGGTGTGATGTTAAACAGAATCGTTCCCGAAGTTAAGAATTTTACTTATTATGTAATTTCAGATATCTCCGTAACTTCCAGCATTGCCTTGGGAAATATATATGCTGAAGATAAAACTGGCATTACCTCGAAACAGTCCGGTCTATTTGTTCGCGTTCGATGAAATGAACCGAACTGCGGCTTTGGTTCGGCTTTATATATTGGAAGGAACATCAAGCATAAATTTGCGGTTCAGTTCATAACCAGTGGAAATATATGAAGGAAATTTAGAGATAGAGTAATAAAAGATTCAATGAAAACTCCATAAAAAATTAATTTTATTTCAAGTATTTTTGAATCAAATTCAAACAATCAATAAAACATTTTTTTTTCAAGTTGGGGTAAATTTTTCTTTATCATAACCTAACTAGAAATTCAACAGACCCCATAATATGTGGCTCAACAAAACCAACTTGTTTCTTCATTAATGAAATGGGCATTCACTCCCCGTCCCCAAACACACAAAACCTTTGCATATTTACAGTCTGCTCTAATTTAAAGTTTATGCCCTGGAGAACAGAGTCTTTTTTAGCCATATGCCAAGTCATTTTCACAGTCATTGTCAACCTGGTCACAAACATATTTTTGCTCAGTTTCATAAATTACGTTTAACTAAGAGATATGGTCACGTTTCCACTGCCAGAATAGACTATTAAATTTTAACACCCAAAGCCATTTGTAAGGCTTAAACAGGTGCTAGTCACCAGCTGTCTCAGCTCCGGGCATAAACATTGAACTTTTTAATTACGTAAGCGCACGTCTTACGGGTCTTTGTCGCTAAACCATTTAAATGCGTTGGAAAAATTGCGTATAATCAATTCTTGTCTAGAAACTTGAACTTTCACTTGGCAGGCAAGCAATACAATACAATTTTCCACTACATCGGATTAAAATGTGATATGTTTGGGCTTGTTTACACACACACAGAAGGAGACAGAGTCGAGACATGTGTTTGTTTACGAACTTTTGGCAGCTTTGTTTTGGGGGGCGTCGCTTCTTTCAGCTGGAGTGAGTCTTAATTTCCGCTTCGTAAGCATTTTTTTTCACACACAACAACGTTTGTTTATTTTGGATTTGTTTGCCTTTTTCCTTACATGATGCTTTCTCTTTTTTTTCTTCTTTATTTTTTGCTTGAGTACTTCCGCTTACGCCGGAAGTAAGGATACGCATGCAGCATGTCAAGAGCTTGGGGACTTTAATTGTTACGAGTGGAAAATTGAATTGAATTGTACAGTCTACACCAATTGATCGAAGAACATATTGCTAAGGAGGCCAAACTTAAAGCAGATTTTTGCTCTTACTGCACACACACACACACACACTCACACACAGACCACACGTAGCAAAGTTTTCGCCGCTAAAATTAGGCAACACGTTTCTGTTTCGTTTTGGTAAGAAGAAAACATTTGCCGCATAATAAGTAAGGCAAATATAAATATATGAAAAGGAAATAAACTCGGCCATAAATGTTATACGGAATTTGTTTGTGGGCGTGTGGATTATGGGGAAATTGTTTGAATTAATAGAAACACGAGTCTTGGATACCCTTGTTCAGTAAGTGCACTGAGAAATTCCTTAAGCAAGGGGTCTTATATTTTTGGTACTTGGAAGTTAGGTTTAGTAAATTTTATTCAATATATTATTATAATTGGTGAAATCAAATATTTTGGAACTTTTTTTTAACATTTTCTATCAAAATTGACTTCTATACACAGTAATGCTCTAGTTTGAGACACTGGTTAATTTTTCAATTCAATTCAACTCCAGGAGTTTTGAAATGAAACATTACTCAGAATTTTTTGCGATCAGTTTGCATGATAAAATATTGTAAAGGTAGCGCAACGAAAGTGCTTTTTGGCTAACGCAATATGTTATTGAAACTCAGTGCCGCAGAGAAACTAAATTTTGATCATTTTTAACATTTAGGACAGTTATCCCTATAACAAGAAATGTAAGGCAATCATGTCAATCCATCCGTAAACCTTCGAACCAAGACCCATCACATCTAAAAGAGCTGCGCATTGCGTCAACTTCTATTTTTCATCTTCATAAGCCCGAATAGAAATTGACGCCCATGTGGAAATTTTAGAAATATTTTTCAAAAGAATTTGTAAGCTTAAAATTTTAGAAATAATGGTTGACGTTTTCAATTTCGAGTTTCTTGTAGAAGCAAGGAAACCCATCTGGGTTTGTAAACACATATAATATAATGGATCCTTTACAGGGGAGCTCCACCAATTTGTATAAGATAACAATGAGTGAATAAACTAGCAGAACAGATCAAGAACGCAGCGCATTTTATTTAGGCTGAGCCCAGGAGACGACCTTTAGGGCCGAGGATCCAAAGTTTGGAATGAAGTCTTCGTATACCTTTCATCTCCAGCTCATTGCTGGTGTGAAAATTAATTTTGGAGCAATAATAGTGACATATTCTAAGGACTGACGAACATTGGAAACAGGATTTTGTTGTTTCAGCCTGGGTTGGTTTGCTTTTTATGTTTGAAAACAGAGAGCAATGTTCCAACAGGAAGCGCTATCTCATGCTGCCTGAAAGATGGAAGAAGCAGTGTCTAGCGAAAGATAACTTTTTACTTTTTGTCATTTGTTTTAGTGAAACTATAATCTTCAAAAATCTTAAATGTAGTGTCCTTTTGCCTTTCCCAGCTCAAAAAATTTCCATCTCAATCAATCTTTTGGGGTTTGGGAAAAGAGATTCGCCCAATTTACATCTCTTGTCTAAAATCAAGGTGATTCAGGTCAGATAAAAAAGATGGCTAGCCCACTATATCAACCTAGCATGATTCTAAGAATGCTTTCGCTTGTCAGCTTCAATGGATACGGGCATGGTCATGCATTAAGAAATGAATAAAAGGTTTCGTTCCAACAGCTCCACATGGTGGAACTGTTAATTCTTGAGCTTACAAAACCGCACCAAGACAACCCAACATTAAAATTCTTTATGAGAATATTTCAAATCTCTCCAATAACTTTGCATTTCATCTAAAAATCTAAATGGAATTAATTTTCATCAAAAAAGTTTACCTGAATAAATGGAAGCATTGTCAACTCATTAAGGACTAACAAAGTTCCAAACAGTGTTTAAGATTTTCGATGCAGCTTGTAAGCGCTCTGATTTGTGACAGGGTAGGTGGCATGCACCTTCACTTATGACAATATGTTTCAAGATTTTAAAGGTTGGACACACTGTAGTTTTTGAATTGAAGTTAAATATAGTCTTTCCCACTTAATACTAGAATATTAATATAAAAATTGCATTTGTACTGATATTGAAGCTGGTTTTTGAAAGACTGAAGAATTCAAGATCCTTAGCAAAGGAACCGAAACAATTTTCCAACAATTTTGCCACCTTGGTAAAAAAGAATGGCTTACACAAGACATGCAACAGCAGCACAATTGTGTTTGTAAAGCACCGAGACATAGGCCGAGCTGCTCTCAATCTCTTAGTGTGTGTGCTTAAAATTCATAGCACAAGAGAAAGGAACCCACAGCTTAACGCCGAATCCGAACGGCAAAGTTTGAGAAGCATTATCAAGGCTAGTTACTTCACAGCTGGCTCTACAGAAAGATGTTCCGAGGCGGGATTAAGCACACGCCTCCCGCACAGCAGGCTCACACACTAACCGCTGCACCACACCCGGCCCCAACACTAGGCAACAAGGTCCAGCTTAAGGAGAGGATAAAGATTCTTGATGATTTTTGTGTGCTGAACACGAATCTGTTTTATAAATTGTTTCAACACGTCTGGATTTTGGATAACTTGATATTAAAGTTTCTAAAAAAGCACAGTATGGACATTTTTAGGCCTGTTTTCTGGGAAACCGACAAATTTTATCGAACTTTTCATGAAATTATCGTGGAGTATTATTTCTTAGCTTTCCATCAAATTATCCCAAGCAAGTCCTGTTTTTGTTATGCTAAGAAATATTATTAAAAATGCATGTGTTCGAGTTGACTAAATTGTCTACTGCCCAAAAATATGCAATGCTTAGAACAGTACAGTAGGCTATCGTATTGAATTCGAAAGAAGATTTCTATCGAAATCCATTGCATATCTTTGGGCGGTAGAACATTTTGTCATTTCGAGACATTTATTTAAAATGGTATACCTCTGCTTTAAAACTCGTAGAATTGTTTGTGATAATTTATTTTAAACAAAAAGTTTTCCAAAATAATATCAAAGAGAATCAAAAGAAGTCAAGAGGTTCCCTTCAAAAAGCGCCTAAGATGGGTAAAAATAGGCATTTTAAACTTCTTTAAACTCAAATTACCAAAAATACTAACGTGATGGGCCATTTTCGCAAAACAAATTCGTGGTTAGCACACGAAAATCATCAAGAATCACCACCTTCCCTTCAATAAACTAAAAAAAAAGGTAAATTTTATTGCCTTTTGTAAGACTGCCTCTGCACTGTTTGAAAAATGAGACATAATAGTCTAGTAGGCCTGCATTTCCTCATGGTTTCAGTATAAATTTGACATGCTATTCATATTTCAACAAATAAATAGTTTAGACACAGCCTTATTTTTGTTCCCAGTTGGAATTTTCAGGTATGTTCTCAATTCCACTGCGGTATTCGTATAAACGTTTGAAGTGGAATTGAGAACAGGCCTGTTTTGACTTATAAAGCCGGAAATATCATTCTATCCTGTTCAAACTGAAACACCGAAAGTCGTTTTTTCAAAACCATAGCGTGGAGAAGTATATTTCTTTTTGCCAAAGCTAAAGCTTAAATAAATTTAATACTGAGATTAGATCGCAGTAAAATTTGTATTTTTACATCAATTTTATAGACTTCCTTCAAAATTGGCTACATGGTACAGTGAACCCGCACTCCTACTACTTCTCGCACCAACTCAGTGCACATGTTCATTATGGCACATCATCTAATCTAATTTAAGACATATGATGGCTTGTTGTTGCCTACATTTAGGCGCAAAAGAAAGATTTCCGACTGATTTTTATTACACACACAGACACAGACTAAGCAGCACACAACGAGAACGAAAAGCGCAATAATCGAGTGAGGGCACGCACTGACGATAAGAGGGGGCGTCGAAACAGTAGACTTGGGACGACTTTACGCTAAGCCAAAAGACGACATTACTTTTTATTATCTATTATTTCGTAGCGCCTAAAATGCCACTACATTAGCTCAAAAATCCACATGACACTGAAAGAGAGAGAGAGAGAGAAACCGAGAAACCGAGGCGGAAACGTGGCCCGGCCACAAAACGTAAACATTAAAACAGGAAACGGAAGTCACGGCGTGCCAAACAGCATTTTCGTAGACATAGTAATGTCTGAGGCGGTTATGATTATTTTGGCCTGGCTTATTCCACACTCGTGCACGTTATATGTTATGGTATGGTGCGCTATGTGTGTTGGCACATTATTTGCCTAACGTGTTTGCATACATTTCTTGTTTTTTTTTCAGTAGCAACTAATTTTTTATGCATAAAGTGTTGCCCACGATGTCACAGCGAATTTTGCATAGCAAATCAGATTGCTATAAAATTTACACTATTTTTATTATTTAATTTTTTGTAGTGCCTTGGCAAAAAAAAAAACATTCTTTATGTTAATCCACAGTTGCTAAAGAATGTTATTTACCAGACACACACTCACGAAAGAACGTAAAAATTACGCGAACATCCTGCGACAGCGATTCGAGCGGAGTACGTGCGCAGAAACGAAACGCGTGCTACCAAAGCCCAACCAGCACTGACAAGGACTTCGCATAGTTCTTCTTAAGCAACAGCATTCAACAGCGGCAATCCAGGGAAATTTCCTGTCACGCTCACTGGAAGTCCTGTGACTCCCCCGTTGACTGCAATTGACCTTAGCCTTCTTCGTATGTGCCGGCTTTTGGTTCAATGCACCAGGAAACTCATGAGGGTGGATTTCCCCAGGTTCAAAAAATATCCCTTCCAGCTGGAGTAGGCTTTTTGGTTTGTCCTTGTGTGAGGTCTTTAGCATTGAATAGAAAATGACCGGAGGTTTAACAGGTTGATTCTGTGACGTCATGGTTGCAAAGGAGAAATGTGACTAGGGGACATTTTCTGTTGGCTGAAGGGAAATGTATGCAAATCATACAAATATTTAGGGAAATTACATTATTATTCAAAACTTGGTAAACTTAAATGATGTTTTATATAATATTAATGGTTTTTGGGTGAATTGGATGTGAAAGATTTTGGTAAATTTGATATTTTCGCCATTTGTTTGCGAAAAAAAGCGAACGAACTATAAAAACTTCAGGTAATTACCAAAAGATTTTCCAATTCTAAAACAAACTTGATCTGGGTACTGTATACACCTACCTACATGCAAAAATTTGAGGCTCTACCTTTCTTAGTCTCTGAGATGGACGCGTTCAGACAGAGGAACATACGGACATGACTATATCGACTCGGCTGTTGACGCTGATTAAGAATATATGAGTGATTCCATGAAAAATCGCCCCCTTCAATTACATTTTGGTCCAATAAATTTTTTCGAAATCTTTCTGGTAAAAATAGTATGATTGTATAGTAAGAATTTTCTGCCTTCGGCAATTTGGGAAAATCGTCATATCTCCCACAGTTTAGCAGATAGATTTTTAGTAATATTTACTAATCAAGATTATTTATCGATCCGCCAAAGGAATGGTGAAGATCGGATGAACGATAGTCGAGGAAACAAAGGGTAAGCAAAAAACGGCGAAGGACATCACTTTACACAACTAATGGCTTATTCGAGGGCGTACACAGGGTGGGGCGGCCTAATTCAAGCTCTATAAACACAGAAAATTTCGTTCATAAAATAGTAAAACTAATTAAGAGTTTAATAATGATAAATATATTCCCGAATGCCCGGAACTTTAGAAAAAGCAAAATTTCTTCTGTGTAAAGCCGGTATTTATTATGAATTTACGGGAATATATTATTTATCGATCACCCATGGCCTTGGGTCATCAATATTTCAAAAATCCTCATGGTATGCGTTTGAAATTTCCGCCACAACGGCTAGTGATACTTTTTTTCGGGACGAGCCTGAGGGTATGAATAACATGCAAAGACACTTGAGAGTGACCAAATGATCTTTATTGGAATTTCGGTGTGCCTTTATTCCTTTTTAGTTTACCCCCACGCAAAGCACCACATAACATTTAGTAGGTCGGTTTTTATACCCTTGCAAAAGGTATTAACATTTTGCCCAGAAGTTTGCAACGCATAGAAATATTCATTTCCGACCCCATAAACTATATATATTCTTGATCAGCGCGACGAGCTGAGTCGATTGAGCTTTGTCCGTCTGTCTGTCTGCCCTTCTGTCTGTCCTTCTGTCTGTCTGTCCGTCTGTTTCTACGCAAACTAGTCTCTCAGTTTTAAAGTTATCGAGCTGAAATGTTGCAGAGAGTCTTCTTTTTACTGCACGCTGCTAGTATGTCGGAACCGACCGAATCGGATAACTACATCTTATAGCTGTCATGGGAACCATCGTTCGGAAAATGGGTCTTATTGAGAAAAACTTTTTTGTTTTCAATGTTAGCGTCCTCAAACTCGTCCATTATTAATATTATATGCTTTCAAACAGATTTGCAAACTTGAGTCAAAATCGGATGACTATATCTTATAGCTGCCATACGACCGATCGTTCCGAAAATGGATCTTAGTGAGAAAAACTTTTTTATTTTCAAGTAAATCGTTCTTAAGGTCGGTGATTCTTAATATTAAACGCTTTCAAACTAATTTGAAAAAGTTGATCGACATCGGGTAGAGAGATATAGTCATCTTATGGTTGCCATAGGACCGATCGGTCGAAAATGGTTATTAGTAAGAAATTTTTTTTGTTTTTAGTGTTAGCGTTCTTAAACTCACTGATTACTAATTCTATATGCTTTCAAATATATTCGCCAAATTTGGTCGAAATCGGACGACTATATCATAAGGCTGCCATACTACCGATCGGTCGGAAAATGAGTCTTAGTGAGAAAAACTTGATTGTTTTAAATTGTATCTTTCTTAAATTCGGCGATTGTTAATTTGATATGTTTTCAAAAAGATTCGCGAAATTTGGTCGAATTCAGATGTTTATTTGTCGGAAAATTGATTTTAGTTAGAAAAATTATTGATTTTTATGTAAGCGTTCTTAAACTCTGACATTTCAAAAACAACATTTGCAAGGGCTTAAAAATTTCGGCACCGACGAAGTTAGCTTGGCCTTCTCGTTATTACTAACATATGTGCATATTTTTTTTTTAAGTTTAAAAGGTCTGGTCTATTTTTGTACGCTCGCTCCTGGACTCAAGTGCACTGTAATTAATTTATGTACAACGTGAGGTTTGTAGGAAACACACATTTCCAAATAGCTCCAACTTTAATCGCACAGCATACAATTGACGGCTTGTTGGCCCCAGGATTATTTTATTTTGCCAATACCTTTTACATTCACTATACTTTTTTCTCTACAATAGCATACATATAAGGTTATCAAAAAAGTCTTGCGGTATTTCCGCAAGCTTGTCTTTGCAAGCGCGTAGTTCTAGTTGTATTCGTCGCATCGGTTCACGCTAGAGCTTTTTGGAAAGCTCTTTTCATGCGCTAACACGTGTTTGATTTATTGTTGTTTGTTTTTAGTCGTTCGTGAGTTATAGCGTCGCAAACATGGAGCAAAATAAAGAGAAAATACGGCATATTTTACAGTACTACTACGTTAAAGGCAAAAATGCATCTCATGCTGCCAATAAAATTTGTGCAGTTTATGGACCCGATACAGTTTCCATTTCCACCGCACAACGATGGTTTCAACGTTTTCGTTCTGGTGCAGAGGTGATCGAAGATGCGCCACGGTCCGGAAGGCCTGTCGTCGAAAATTGCGATAAAATCGCTGAATTGATCGAAAGAGACCGGCATAGTAGCAGCCGTAGCATCGGCCAAGAGCTGGGCATGAGTCATCAAACCGTTATAAACCATTTGAAGAAGCTTGGATTCAAAAAGAAGCTCGATGTGTGGGTGCCACACGACTTGACGCAAAAAAACATTTTTGCCCGTATGGATGCATGCGAATCGCTTCTGAATCGCAACAAAATCGACCCGTTTTTGAAGCGGATGGTGACTGGCGATGAAAAGTGGGTCACTTACGACAACGTGAAGCGCAAACGGTCGTGGTCGAAAAGCGGTGAAGCTGCCCAGACGGTGGCCAAGCCTGGATTGACGGCCAGGAAGGTTCTTCTGTGTGTTTGGTGGGATTGGCAGGGAATCATCCACTATGAGCTGCTCCCCTATGGCCAAACGCTCAATTCGGACCTGTACTGCCAACAACTGGACCGCTTGAATGCAGCACTCATGCAGAAAAGGCCATCTTTGATCAACAGAGGCCGAATTGTCTTCCATCAGGACAACGCCAGGCCACACACATCTTTGGTGACGCGCCAGAAGCTCCGGGAGCTCGGATGGGAGGTTCTTTTGCATCCACCGTATAGTCCGGATCTCGCACCAAGTGATTACCACGTATTTCTGTCCGTGGCGAACGAGCTTGGTAGTCGGAAGTTGGCCACAAGAGAGTCCTGTGAAAATTGGCTCTCCGAGTTTTTTGCCAAAAGGGAAGCGAGCTTCTATAAGAGGGGCATTATGAAGTTGGCATCTCGTTGGGAACTCGTCATCGAACAAAACGGCGCATATTTGACTTAAATCGCATTATTATAACCAATTTTATGAACAATTGAAAATTCAATAAAAATACCGCAAGACTTTTTTGACAACCTTATATGTTTCACGGCATTCATCTTTCGGTTTGCGGTTCACTAGTGGATTTTTTTCTCTTACAGCTTCAGCATTCCATCTACAGCATTAAATCCAATGTGGTAAAATCGTGGACTTGGCTGCAGGGAAAATTAAAAAAGAACCATGAACGACCGTTAAATTATTTTTTAACATAAATTCTTTATAGTTCACGATCCATCGATGAAAACTATTTTCCGAATTTTCGTGGTCTATGGGACTGTACTAGACAACTGCCAATTTCTTAGGTATAGGCATAAAGGTGCCCAATCAGCACGAAAATCTCATGTACTCTTTCTAAACTTTAAGCATCTTTGGCACAGAGATCGAACGGATTGACTTACACCCTTTGGGCAAATTTAATCTTTTAGAATAACTGTATGTATCCACCCGACCATGTGGTCGGGTGTGCCGCACCAGTAGTGTGTGTGTGGCTGCTGGTGCGGGAGGTTGTGGGTTCGATTCCGCCTCGGACCATCTAATAGAAAAAGTTTTTTCTTTCTTTAGATAAAAGCTTTTACTCATCCGGTCACCTTCGATAGCTATTGGCGTCAGCTGAGAAGTAACAACTAGCCATGAAAAAGCAAAAATTCTCAAACTATGAAGTTCGGATTCGGCGTTAAACTGTAGGTGGTCCCTTTCTCTTGTGCGAAAAATTATAAGCACACACGCCAAGAGATTGAGAGATTAAGCTTGGCCCTCTTTGCTGCTGTTGAGCCAATTTTACGTTACAGTGTATCCAAAAAATGTCGAACAATTCGTTCAAGTATATCAGCATCATGTTCAAACTTCTGCCAGCAGACTACAAAGAAAGTTATTTTGGAGTAAAAACTATGTCCGACCTCGAAATTATTTTTGGATCGCTCTATCGAAGTCATTTTTTTTTTAATTTTGGTTAAGCAGCAACAATTTGAAGATTCTGGGAGCAGAACATCTGCGGCTTGCTGTGATGAGCTGTTGGAGTGGTAGTTAAGTCGATTGTAACCTCGCGTTGAGGCCGTTGCTTCGATAGGGGGTCGATAACTATCGATAATAATCAAAGTTCGATTGAGCAGACTGAGGTTTCCTCTCGTCTAGGTGGTTGTTTTGTCTCTAGTTAAGGACTTGGTTCCGCTACCCTCAATATAAAATGTTGAATAACTCCTACAATTTCGAAGATATCGATCTCAAATATAAAACTCTAATTCAATTATATATAAAAAATCTATAATTTCTGAAATTTTCATTTAGATTGGATAATAAAAAGGGGAGCTATAAGGAACACAACTGTTTTTATATTATTGGGGCCAGCTGTCTGCTAGCATTATGTTAACATGTTAACATTAATGTTAAATCTCTGGTAATAAACATAAGAAACATGATCGTAAAGATAATACTATAAAAATTAAGGCTGCAGACATTGAAACATTTAAAAAAGCTTACTTACAATCATTACATTAAGCCTAAGTTATCTTTTACTATTTAAGAGTTGATTGTCGTTTTGTTCTGGTTTAATGATTCTAGCACTTGTACCACTCCTGGAGTTTTATGCTTAAAATTGGTAAGTAAAATTGGCTCAAACAGCAACTCCAGGAGGGCCAGGGCCAAGCTTCTCTCAATCTCTCTTAAAATTAAGGTTATGCATTAATTCCGAATTTTTATCCGCAAACAAAGTCCTTATTCAGCAAAAGGAAAAAAAATCCACATGATGGAAGAATCCATCAACAAATTTATTGTACATTTCGGGTTGGTTAGTGCTGAGTGTTGTCTTTGTATCCCTATGCAACATAACAGCAGAATAAGGCCCAGTGAATGGCAAAAAATTATTTATTACGAGTTCGATTATCAATATATGACTTCTAACACGCCACATTTGTAAATGTTCATCCACTTTTTACATTTTTTTTGTCAGTATACAACTTGATTACTCTGTCATAAAGCCCTTGCCTGCGGCTATCTTCTATACAGACCCAGTTATGGCCTTTTTTCCTTGACAAACTCTTAGTTGTTTGATTTTTGGTTTTCATTATTTTTTTATTATGCGCCACATACATACATCATGTATATCTATTCAATGCTTTAGATACTCTCCCCATTGCGACTATAAAACAATAGAGCCGCAATTTCCATGCAAACAAAAACAAAATAGAATGTAAATGGCATAGAAATTGCTAAAACCATCTAGGGAATTTTCGGCAATAACTATAAAATGTCCCAACAGCGACGCGTCGCGTGTATGCAGTCAACCAGGACAACACAGGAAAAAGGGTCGTTCGTAAAGGATTAAAAAACGGCGACAAAAATTATTATCTCAATGGAACAATCTCAGGGACAAGCAAGGACAGCACAAGCAAATAACAAAAAAAAAATTAAGGACCAGCATTGATAAAAAAAAAACAAAGTGAAAATTTATGCAAAACAAAGATAGAAAAGCCGGGCAACAAAGTACCTCAGAGCGTAGGTGGAAAAAGGATTGAAATGGTTCTCCAAAGCGGCTCTCAGACAGTTGAGACACTTTTTAGTGATAATATTGTTTATAACATCTTTTGAGTTACGAGACAAAGTTTGCCTGGAGGATTAATTTTTGTTAAAGCTTATGCATTAACATGTTTCAGGGGCAAAAAGTTGCTCCACAACCATGGAAATCAATGAATCATTGTTACTAGAGCTTGGATGATAAAGTGAACCAATGGATTTTGTTTGGTTTCGAGCTACAATGAATAAATAAATAAAGTGGTTCGCAAGCTCTAAATACTATTTTCATATAACTTATGTGATATTTTAAAGGTAAACGATGTGGGATATGCCACAGACAAACCTATACCACTCCTGTTCTCAATTCCAGTTCCACGGCAACTTTTCGAAAGTGCAATTGATACTTATTCTCGCAACCCCAAATCGAGAAAGTTTTTCGGTTTAAAAAGTTTTGCTTGTTGGTTGGTGGAATAAAAAGTAATTGCCAAATTACGCACTTGTGCAAAAAAAATCTTGTTTATTTTGTCAATTTAAACGTATAAACAAGATAAAAGACTTTTAGAATCAACTGCGCGGGCCATTGATTTCAAATTGCTAACACTTTTGATTTCTGCTGCGCAAATTTTAGTTGCCCTATTTATATTAGTCGAGCATGATATTTAAACTTGAGGATTGCAAGCAAGCAATTATTGGAGTATGTTTTAAGGCAGATTCAATACAAGTAAAATCTTAGATGATACTTGTACTTGTATATGAGGAGATAGGTAAATTAGCTTAATTGGTTGTGTTTCAGAATGACAAAATAATTGAACTCAAGTAACAGCGCGCAAAAATTTATATCTTATATTTTTATTTTCTATTTTGTATACACAAAAATCAAACTTGCAGACATTTTGTATTTAAATTGAAAAACTTTTGAAAAAAATTGGTGAATTTACCACCGGCTATTTTTTTTTTGGGTAGATGTAAATAAAGTATATTTTTTTTAATTCTGTGATCAATTTAGAATTAGTTAGTGAAATTCGATTTGCATTTAAGTTTTTAATTGATTTAAAACGTATTTTTTGTTTAATGTGTCCAGAACTTGGCTGTGCATGCAAAAACGAAAAGTTATAGTTAAAAGTCAGGCTGAAAAGTTCTCTCATTTAAGAAATTAGACTTGGGAAAATGACTGTTTATCTTTTTCTAAGCAAATTGGCATTATGTGTTATTGTGTTATTGGGACAACGCCATGGAAAAATGTAGCTGAACATAAGCAAGCTGGCAATGGAGATCAAAAAAACGTGTAACGTAATTGCCTTACACAGTCTGGTATAACACTACCAGACCGAGTGTCTAAAAGGTTTAGATTTTAGATAAAATTTTTTTCTTAACACGTTTATATTATATATTCGCTCTAATACGGTTCCCAGGACATCGGTAATTTATCTTTAATTTCTACGGACGTTCTAGTAACTGGTAATTGTAACATGCTGACAGAAAGAAATTAAGCACACGAAATGGCTGCATTAGGCTTAGATCTTGTGTAGACAACAATACCTACACATTTTTCAAAAAATACTGACACATTACTGGACGTTTTCTTTGTAAATGAAAAAGAAAATATTATGTTGTATGATCAGATTTCAGTGCTAGTATTTTCAAAGCACGATCTAAGTTTCCATACATATGACTTTAAACCACATCAAAGTGAAGAAATTATTTGGTACAGGGACTAAGAATATTGACTATAGACAGCTTAGTGATCAATTTATATCGTATGACTGGGACTCAATATATAGACTTGCCGATGCTAATTCACAAATAGAGCAATTTCATCTTTTTACTGGAAATCTATTTGAAAGCTGTGTACCTTTGCGTAGAAAACTGCTTAAACTGATTCAAAAACCATGGTTTGATCAGAACATAACCTGTTATATCTCACAACGGGATACAGCTTACAAAAAATGGAAGAGATACAAGACTGAAGAGCATCTTCGAAGATTTAAATATTTAAGAAAAACTGTCAATAATCTTATAATGACTGATAAGCAATCGTATTATTCGGCGAAATTTAATGATGCTATTTCGACTGGACAAACCTGGAGTGAGCTCAGGAAGTTTTGTATTGGCAAACAAAAAAGTCGATGTAAAATAACTGCCAACGTTAATGATCTCAATTTTAATTTTGTGCAATCTGAAGTACCTGATGCTACCTATAATATATTTTAACTTCTTTATATTCTAACTAACTAATCTGATCTTAAAATTTAGTCTTATGCAGTAGGATTGATCGACATGAATACAAAATTTTTTAAAAGTATCCTCCCACAAATTTTACCCCACATTACCCATATCTGCAACACAGTCCTTACGACATCAATTTTCCCAGTTATATGGAAACTCGCAAAAATAATTCCTCTACCAAAAGGAAACCATCAATTTCGACCAATCTCAATTTTACCATTTTTGTCAAAAGTAGTTGAACAGTTAATAGCAAATCAAATATGTAAATTTTTAACGGACAACTTAATGTTAACTAATAAACAGTCAGGATATAGAAAAAACAGAAGCTGCCCCACGGCAATAATAAACATAACAGAGGACATAAGAAGGCAAATAGACAACGGAAATGTTACACTTTTAACACTAATCAACTTTATCAAGACATTTGACACCGTTAACCACGAAATCTTAATAACGAAGCTAGACAGATTCTATAAATTCGCAAATACTGCTTTAAAACTTATTAAATCATACCTTTGTGATAGACGACAGGCAGTGGTTTCGAAGTCTGATATATCATCCACTTTGCACCTTAAGCGAGGTTCTTATTATATGTAAATGACATGTATGCAGATGATGTGCAGATGTATGTTAGTCGTCCGTTACGTCCGTTTATAGAAAAATTGAGTGCGTCGATATATGTAACAATGATTTGTTGAATGTTAATGAATGGGCTAAACGTAACGGAGTATCAGTAAATCCAGCAAAATGTAAATGCATAGTAATTTATAAAAAGTCACTAAATACCACAGATCTACCTCGACTAAATATTGCTGGCACCCCTTTAGAATATGTTGCTTAAGCCGTTAATCTAGGTATAACTTTTAATGACACTCTTAACTGGAATGAACAAGTGACTAAAGCCGCTGGAAAAACCCACCGAATCCGAAGACAGCTTTCGTTGACTAAATGTTATTTGCCGACTAATCTCAGACTCCTTATGGCAAAGACGTACTTGACACCCGCTCTTTGTTATGGAATTGAAATATTCGGAAACTGTGACGCTGCTTCTCAGAGACGACTTAATGTAACGATTAATAACATTGCTAGGTATGTGTATAATAAGAAAAGAACTGACCACATTACATGCTTTGCCAGACAGATATATGACCTTGCTGATTCTTATGTTTTTGTGACTGGTGCAATAATCATTAAGTATACACTTGTAGCGCCAGAAATTTTTGTCAAATAAATAAAATAAATAATCCTAATGGAAAGATAAAACATATAAGAGAGAGGAAATAAAGACATGGCTACAGAAGACATTCTTTAACTTTTTGTTGCACAGGCAATGTCAACCAAAGGGCATAGCCGGATTTGTAGGGGAACCGGCCCCCAATGCTTTTAAGTAACCAACCTAGAATTTTTAACAGCAAATTTTTATCATTTTAATCAACAGACGGACGGACAAAGCTGAATCGACTCAACTCTTCATGCTGATCAAGAATATATATACTTTATGTGGTCGGAGATGATTCTTTCTATGCGTTGCAAACTCCTGGGCAAAATTATAACACACTTTTCATGTGTATAAAAAGTAAAAAATTTTAAAAAATTCAAATTAACAAGTAAGAGCGCTGTAGTCGAGTTTCCCGACTACAAAATACCCTGTTCAATTGAGGCACACATTCAAACAGACAAACGCACACACACACACGCACGCTCACACGCGGCCTGCTGCCTGCATACACTGGCCGCCCACCGTTCCAAGAAGCAAAATTATTTCGTGTATAACTTTGGTGTTTATTTATTTATTTATTTAGAGTCGACAAACAAAGTCAAAGTGTAAGTATTAAAATTTCAGATCATTTTTGACCGCCTTTCTTGTTCCCTTGTAGTGCTGCTTTTTGTTTTTTGTTTTAAATTTGAACATCTAGTCAAATTCATAGAATTTCATGGGGAAGTGCAGACCTACTAAATTATCATGTCTCATGTGTTGAACACTGTAAAGACAGCCTTAAAGCCTGATTCGGCTCTGCGAAATATGGCACAAAAAAAAATAAAATAAAATAAGGCCCCAAAAAATTGTACAGAAAACAACAACAAAGATCTATAATAAAATTTGGGGTGTTATTTCCTTTTTGAAGGCCTATTCCCCCCAAAAAAAACGAGAGCGTAAGTTAAAGTCGGCGTTGCTCGACTTTGGTATACCCGTTACTCTCCCCGTTACTCTCTCTCTCTCACTAAGATTGCTGCTGAACGCAATGCAATGGTTATGGGTGGGGTGGGTGGGGGGTGCTAACTAACCGTTTTTTGCTCATAACTTGAGTATCGTTCATCCGATCTTTATCATTCCTTCAGCAAATAAATAATTTTGAGTACTAGATATCTTTAGAAAGTACGAACCATCTATCATCAAAACTGTAGGAGATATGACGTTTTTTCCAAATTGCGGGGGCGTGAGGGGGCGTGGCAAAAATTGAAAATAAACTTGATCTGCGTGCAGACAATAGGAGTCTACATTTCAAATTTGGTTGCTCTAGCTCTTCTAGTCTCTGAGATCTAGGTGTTCATACAGACAGACGGACAGACGGACATGGCTATATCGACTCGGCTGTTGATGCTGATCAAGAATATATATACTTTAAATGGTCGGAAATGATTCCTTCTGCCTGTTACATACATTTGCACGACTTTAGTATACCCTTTTACTCTACGAGTAACGGGTATAAAAATTTTCAGTCTTAGCGCCGGAGGCTACTGCGATGGTTCCATTTTTCTGGTTCACAAAAAAAAAAAAAGTACATGCCCCACAACTGGGGACTCGAACCTAATTTTATTTATTGCCTTTTAGTCGTACGCCTTAACATCTAAGCTATTGCCGGCAAGGTAGAGTAGGCTGCTAGGTGCGGTTCTCTAATATCGCGCCCCTTTGGAAAATGAAAATTTTTCATTGCCTGCTTTGTATAGCAATGAAAAATTCTAAATTTTCAAACAATTTTTTATTGGGATTTTTATTTCTGATTTTCAAACAAAAAAATCTCTGACTAACTGGTTTGTTTTGATTAGAAACGAATACAATCAAGAATAATAATCATGCTTGATTAATAAAAATAAAACACGGGAAAAAACATTATCAATGATTTTTACATTTAAACTCAACTAATAAAGAGTATTTTAGATTTATGTGTAATAAAAATCATTCAAAATGATATGGACGAAGAAAGAAAATAAAAATATTTAATAATTAACTATTAATGCTTTATGAGAATAAAAACAAAAATTCATAAATAATTGTTATGTTCTGATTTTTATATAAAAAGGAGTGAATTGTTTGCTCCCTGGAAATAACACCCCAAATTTGGGGCTTATTTCATTTTGGACTTATTTCCTTCAGCCCCTAATTCCACTGACACATATGTGTACATTCGGAGAAATGTACATTTTTTCCCCCAATTTTCAACAATTTGACAATATTTTTTACAGTAACAGTATGAGTATTTTTCCTAAACGTGCTAGACTTTTTTTTTTTGAAAATGCACATTTCCAGTGAATACCACTGAGTGAAATCACTTAATTTGAAAATGTACATATATGTGTCAGTGGAACTAGGCTATTAGTCTCATATCAAGGTATTTTAATCTTGATTTTTCCAGATTTCAAATTTCTTGAAAAAAGATTTTCAATTTGGATTTAAAATATTTTTTTCTCAGATTACCATCTTCTTCTTCATCATGTATGCCTTATACATTTTGCACGAACTTGGTAGGGTATACCCTACTTAGTGCTCGAGTAACTGGTATTAGAGCCAACAGATCCGCCTACAAGTCTTAGGTCCGGTGTTACAACATAACGTAAGCAGCAGCCACTTCATCCAAACTGCCAGTACTGCTTTGTTCTATCAAGCTGCTCCTTGTCCTTGCCCATCCGCGACCGGTATTTCACTCGCACTGGCAACTCTTTGAAAATTTTAGTTTTGAGCTAAATAATCAACGTTTAAGCAGTCCAATGGGACTATTTCAGGTACCATAATCATGCTCTTTATAAAATAAAATGTAATTCATCCCCTTGTGGCAAGATATCCGAGTCGAACACCAGCAGGGATATTTTGCGCAGGAAATAGTTAAGAGTATACTCAAACCATTTAGTTAAGATACCAACATGTGACATAATTGAGAACACTTTCAAAATGTACTAGTTACTTGAATTCTAATCCTTCTTTAATTTTCACAATTGTTTCTGACTCTGTCAAACACTTTCTAAATTCAATTCAGAAGCATTACAAATCGGTTGATTAAAAAATTAAATAAATTTCATATAGTATTTTGGATAATGAAAATAGTTTTACGATTTTTTATAAATCCCTTTTATTTATTCTAGCAATTTTTTATTTCCTAGTTAAGGGATTTTTTAAAGAAAATTTCTAAATATCCCATCAGCGTAATTAACCAGTTTATAGCTCACTAAGCCAACTTTTCGGAGTAAGTTGGTCTCTATTAGTCACGACACGCACCTTTTAAGATAGCGGGACATTTAGCCAGAAATCATTCTGCATGCAAATGTGATTCATTTCCCATATTCCTTTGGTTACCAATAATAATGTCCCCTTTTAGCGAAGACTCAAACCTTCAACATGCTTTTAGAACACTTTAGCAGCGACACCCCCAAAAGTTTTTGTTTTCCTTTTTGCAGAGCTAATCCTAACTCCGACCCCAGCATTCTTATCAACCCTCCCTTTTGACCTTACCAGCTGACAAATAACTGTCGCCAGTTTGTCAAATTGCCACGCTTCATTCGCACACACACACACACACACACAGTCACAACACAGCTGTCAATTGAAAAGTGTTTTGTGATTTTCAAACTTTGAGCTGTGCACAATCAATTCAAGGACAAGTGCCAAAAACATTTGACATAACAATTAATCATTTCAATTTTCCATCGACTTGAGAACGGCAAAAAAATACAACAACTACTGCAGTGTCAGCAAGTCCTTTACATTCTATTATCGTATTTGCATGTTACACAGGAATTGCTTTTTACGCCCAACACAACACAGGAAAATTGACTTGTCTATGAAATCAATTTGCTTGAATCCAGCGGCTTTGCCGGAGGGAAGTTTTAAGAATGGGGAAATAAATTTGGTTAAAAAAAAACATTTAAAGGAAGGTTTGGAAAACTGGTAGCCTAAATGTGAATAATATCGGCTGAGTCGATTGGAAGTCTTTAAGGCAACTAAGCCTATAAGAGATCGACTTAACGCAATATCATAAGTAAAAGAAGACCAAATTGTCTTAATATTTCTTATCATCGTTTACTGATTAGGGAATCTAACCGGAACCGGAAACCGAACCCCAACCAACTAATGAAAACTCAAAACCAGAACCGATATTTTCCAGTTGTGGGAATTGTCAGAACCTAATAAATATATAGTTTCGGTTCTTTCTGTTTTGAGAGCGAAAGCAGGTGAGACGGGAGCGGTTCTCAAATAGTGCGCAGGGTTACTGCCGACCGCATCACTTATGTCTGGGCTTGTATCATTTTACATGAATACTGTGTCTTGGTGTGTTTCTTAAATTATTATATTATTCAAAACAGATTCGCGGTACGTAAATGGTATCGAAACTGATCGATTTCTTGTCGACCACACGCTCTTTTCTGAACCTGTCAGCGAACATTATGCAAGGGTTCCACGGCCCCTAGGGGCCTAACACATTCGGTAATTCACACGCATACGAGCCGAATGCTTGCCGAAGTCATTGCTTACTGAGTGCCAAAGTATCAGTCGCAGACTACGTTCGAGGCAAGCAGGTCGTCATCGCTTTGCTACCAAGCAACACTGCTAAAAAATGATAACAAAATTTATTTTGTGGTCGAGCAAAATCAAAATTGTCATTTTTTCCTGATTTCTTTAAGATTGCCCATCTTATATATTATCAGTTCAACCGTTTAATATGTAAGTTTGATTAATATTGGATTATTGTTGTTTTGCTACACCTTTATGTCGCAGTCAATACATTCACACATTCTGTGACCTCCGTTCTTGGTGAAACTGCTATGGTTTTTGTTCCCTTGCTAAATGTTCGACCAAGTCCATTGTTAGCAACCACTTAGTGAATCTGAATTTTAGCGAATCTTTACCGGAAAATATGTTTTCAGTAGGTTCCAGAAAACCGTAAACGAAACATGCTTCGGTTTAAAAGATCAGCCGAGATGAAAGAAAATCATTGTTACAAGTCCACTTCCGAAAAAAATTATAAGGTTTTCTTTTTTAACTAGAACAATTATCGGGATAATCACACAAAAGCTTGTTCACTACAGTTGACCAAGATTAAATTTTATTTTTAATCATATTACTTGATAACCATGTACTCTTCATCTCCATCTCAATTTCTGTAAAATTTATTAATCAGTTGGGCTGAAAGTCCCGGCGGTACTGCAATACCGGGCCAACCCTTGACAGAGGTGGAGCAAGCCCCTAGCACTCCGTCTGATTCCAAAAATCAGTTTAACATTTGTTGTTCTCCAATGGAGAAACTATCAGATGTTAAGCTGATAAGAACAGATACTACACTTTGATCTTAGCCATAAGGCCGAGAAGCGATAACCAAAAAGAGGAAAATCAACCACCACTCCATGAGCTCAGTACTAAAACCAGTTGGGAATTGTAATGTGAACGAGGAATTTCGTTTGCACACTTTTCATGGCTCACTTTTCGGTTTGTTTATTCATGCACAACTGAAGTTGTGCATTCACTGCCTGATTTGAAGAGCACCTGTAGGTACAGACTTTCATTTGAGTGTGTCAAATCACTTTGGCTTATCATCAGTTGTCGAATAAATCTTTCGCCTTTTACTAGAGCAATTCTAATGAGTCTAAAAGACTTAGGCCCCTGGCTATGACTTGTTCTGACGGTGGCCCAATTATAAATCAATTTTGCCCAAGCTATACTAAATAGGCTTCTTATATTAACAAATTAACAGGCCGCTGCAATTGCAAATGGAATTTTCCTAATTCCCGTCAAAGGGTTCGCTAAAAACTTCGTTGAGCTGGCTTTAGCATGGTAAACAAATGATAATGTACCACTCATAATTGATCGTGCTACGTTTATCTAATAGATCATTTGCGACGTGACGAGTTTTGCCGAAAACAAACGTCATCATATGCTTGGAAGCTATTCCACGTGAACAATTTTTGGCGAATTTGACTCATTAAAGAGCACCTAATCATTTGATTGCTTCGGGCTTATATAAATACATAGATCCATGGTTTGTCAACTGTTACCATCTTATAACCGTCTTTTCCATCACCGAGGCTGTTTTTTGATGTGAAACATCTTTAATTTCGGTATGGAAGATTTCAGTGATTAAAATTTGATTGACACCCGAACACACCAACCCATAATGGGATTAGGATTTGTTTTCAAAAATGTGAAGTAGTAAATCGAAGAAGAAAGTGCCTTGCCATGTGTGTTGCTGTTCACTAATTTCTTCTTTCTGAAAAACTTATAAAAATGTAACTTACTTAAACTATCCCTTTCTGGGATTTGATCTCGACATTACGTCTTACCGTTGTCCGCCACATTCGATACGCTCAAAAAAGCACCAGATTACCCTAAAGAACCCACTCATTTGTTAAGCTCTCAGTTGTTAAACAGCCAGGTGGCCTTAGAACGTGGAGGTCGTAAGTTCAAGTCCCAGTGCAAGCGTAAATTTTTATTTTTGTTTTCTTGTTTGCTTTATTTTTTGTTTATTTTTTTTTTTGAATTTTTTCTTAACAATGAGTTTAGTTCAAAACAGCTTACTTTACTCCCTAACAGATTGTACAAAGCAGAACTGCAGTATGTGTTGCAGTTACTACACTGCTGCTTTATACAAACGGAGCAGGACCTTATTGCATTGTTAAAAAAAAAAACTGTTTGTTGCAAAAAAAAAAAAAAAATTAACGCTCGCAGTGGGACTCGAACTCACTCAACTGTCATGAAGAATGAATGGAAAAGTAAACTAATTTTTAGGCGACAAATATTTTTAACAAAGTTGGCAGAAAATTTGCTTTTAAGGTCACATTCTGGCCAGTAAAAAATAAACTCTCTTTCCAAACTCTATAATTAATTATATTAACTTTGCATTTGGCTTGCTGCTCAATTATAAAGGCGAACAATTCCTTACAATTTTGGTTGGTTAAAGAGCGGTTAAGGCGCTTGAGCGATAAGACCAGAGCAGAATATCATCTGGACGTGTTTTTTGATGAAAAGATTTCTATTCAAGTATAAATGCCTATATATATTTACTAATTATATAGAGTGAACCTCGAAAGCTGTTAGAACGGCATCTGACGAAACGAAATATAGGATAATTTAGTAAAAAACTCTATAGAGAGGCTTCACAACGGACTTGATTTCACATCTTCTACATAGCACTGTCTGTCATATAAACTAGCAATAACAGAGTAAAATGCTAGTTTATCTGACACATAGAAGATATCTAGAAGATGTGTAAAAGTCCCTCAGTAAACAACACTTTCAGTACTATTACAAAATATCAAAAATTTCACATTAAACTCGTTCTTAATATGTTACAACGAATACCGTTAATACCGCCCAATGTGTAACGTTATCTAAGCATAAAGAAGTTAGATTTGTTCACTGCTCAATTTTAGCACGCTAGCACTAAGAACCAAAATGTTTTACACCGATCGCTTCACTACTCCATCAAGACATGTTTTAAAAAATTCATTTTAAAGCTAAAGCTGCCTTTACACTTGTCATATATCACTAAATAGTCGGTTTTTAAAAAATCTCTACTCTTATCAAATAGAACCAGTATTATTTCATCATAGTCCATGACTCTTTGCTGATCAATAGGAATATTTTGTAATAATTTCACAAAGACTTAGGGCCGTTTTCTCATGTTGGTGTTTTTGCAAATCTAGGTGGATTTGCTGCATTTGCTTTGCTCATGTTCAATGCTAACCATCCAGATGAATTTCGTAGCAATCTACTTCACCCTTATTGATTTCAAAACCATCTGGTCACACTGGAAAATATTTGAAAACAAAAAACAACTGCTGCTTTAAACAGTAAAGTCTGAGTTGTTATTAAGTAAACCAAAAATGGAAAATATTGGATGTGCCTTTAATATATAAGAACACCTGCAGACATTGCTGAAATTACAGATGCACATTCTGATTCCCCTAGTTCATTGCTTAAGCAAAGTTTACACATCCAAATAATTTGGCTAAATTTTGATAAAAATAGCCATGATTAAAGATTTTACAGGATTAAAAACTTAAACTGTGGTTCCATACGCAAATAATTTGATCAAATATGGCCGGAAAGTTCCACAATTTGGCATATATAGTCCAATTTTCAAGAAAATTTTTCCAAATTATTTGAGTGTGTAAACATGGCTTTCGACCTACTGCTTAATCTCCCATCATAGTAACAAGACGTTCCAAAAGAAAAACATTCTCCTCCTCTGTAAAATTCTTGCTTTAATTTTTAAAATTGGCGCGCAATAAAAAAGACAAAATTCAGCCGAGTGCAGAGGTGCTGCCAACCTAGTATTAGACCACTCCAGCCCTCCCGGTGTGACCGTGGCGCAAATGCCCGAATTTATAATCAACCTACATGAGACAATTGCATAAAAGCCATCTAGTAGCAAAATCTAGATGGATTTCGATTTGAGCAAAAACATGAACATGAGAAAACGGCCCTTAGGGTTTTAGAGGCATCTAAGGAAGGAAACAGATATATGGGGTCTGAACTGATTCTTGCTATCCGTTGCAAAACCTCTGGACAAAATGAATATTAGCTTTGCAAGTGTATGGAAATTCACAGCATATCCGTACAACGTATCAAGTAGTTTATAATGTTTTAAACTCAATGCAGGCAGTTTATGGGAGCTACTCTCTTGCTGCTGAACCTAAGAATGTTCAACTTCTTGGCCATATTATTTATATTGACGCTAATTCTGTTATGGTGTCTCTATCAATCTGTCTGGTAAGTACAGCATTTTAACATATTCATCAAAACTCATGCTGTGATTTGGTAAAAAATTATCCACAAGTTGAGTGCTCGCTCTAGCAATCTATGAAGTTGTCAAACCACTTTGAACGTACATGCGCTTGTTGCAAAATCGTTTGTAAGTCTGCGAGGCCATTAAACCAACAGGTGCTCAAGCTAGACCAGCAAAAATAAAACTTCAATTGGAATTGTTAGCCACCAAATTATAGTTTAATTAATTTACTCTTTTATACATATGTTAATTTATGTGAAATGGGTACTGAAATCGGTACTTAGTGTCACAGGAATTATATTATAAATTAGTTGACAAAACATAATTGTAATTAGTAATTGTTATAATTATGCGTTCCCCTTTAGTACCGCTCAGTACTGCTGAATCAGAGAGCTGAATCAGTCCTGATTTGGAAGGGCTGATACTTAAATCATGGCTCCCTTTCAGCCATGAATTTAACACAGACAGGGCCTACCCTACAACGTCATGACCTTCTCTCATCATGGGTAGCACTGAAATCAGTCATGAATTGGAGCAATTCCTACTTCTCAGGTCTGAAACAGCACTGACAAATTCAGTACTGAAGTGTTGAACTGCAGCAGGGTCACTTCACAAATTGAATGATTTTTATTGATACTTTTTTGTATGATTTATCAATTTTGCTTGCTTTAAATCACTTACCATTGGTGGGTAAGCCAGAAGCAATCAGTGTTGCCAACTTTTGCCAACCAAAAAAATCCGTTTTCGGCGGGACGGAGAGGAAAAAAAAAGCTGTATTTTTGAAAAAAAAAAAAGCTGGAATAAAGCGCATGTCTTTTCTTATTATTTATGCAATTATATATTTAATATATCATCAGAGTGATGAAGTTCCTCATCCTGATTCTTACCGTAGGCCACAGTTGTGCCTATTAGCTTAAGGTAATATTAGCCTTATAATCGACGCAGCATTTCGCATGTCGACGTAACCTGTATCTACCTAGTACTTGCAATTGTTTTAGTACACAGTTTTTTTTCCAAAATTTTTTTCTGCTTTTTATTCGGTCACCTAATGGCTACAAATCGTAGAACAACGCCGAAGTCTCTCTGACCACTTATCGCCAGCCTGACAACATCTGACGAGGCTAACTCAAAAAGGCTTTAATTACCTCCAGCGTCCTTGTAGCGATTACTTAACTCCAAAACTTTATTTCCATCGAAGTTTTTCAATATCTTCTACGAAAAATACTTCCAAAATGGTAATAATGCTTTGCTTTTTTCGGAGGGAAAACGATCTGTAAACTTGGCTAGCACTTTGAGATGACTGTTTTCTGAACGTTAGAGGTGGCAATTTGAGTCGATAAATGACTGACAGAGGTGAAAAACTATCGATTTGCCTATAAGTTTTTTAAATGACTCCAAAATAAAGGTGAAAAAAATAGAGGAAAGCTAACTTCGGCTCGACCGAAGTTTATATAATATACCCTTGTAGCTTGTATGATTTTTATAAATTAGTAGCCTGATTCCACTGACACAAATATGTACATTCGGCCAAATGTACACATTTTTGACAAGGCCCCCTATATTTATTTTCTACACCTAATTTCTATGGCTGCTGTACTATATAGTTGTCCTATAAAACTTGGTGGAATTATGTGAAAGCATAGAAAACTTGTAAGTACAAGATTCGGGGACGTTTGCGTTGAAGACGAAAAAGTTTTTCTCACTAAAACAACATTTTCGACCGATGGTTCTTATGGCAGCTATATGCTATAGTCATCCGATCTGGCCGGTTCCGACAAATGTGCAACGTATTTGTACCAACAGACTTCGTGCAAAGTTTGGTTAAGATAGCTTTAAAACTGACGGAGGAGATGAGATAGCATAGAAACAGACGGACGGACAGTCGGACATGGCTATATCAACTCTGCTCGTCATGCTGATCAAGAATATATTTACTTTGTGTGGCCGGAGATGCTTCCTTTTATGCGTTACAAACATCTGGACAATTTTAATCCCCCTACCATGATGGAATAACATAAGGTGGTCCCGTCGGCAGCCGAAGTTTTACGAAGTATACACTTATTTCAGTGCACGTTTACTTGTTGACGAGAAAGGTTGCGTGCGGACGAATTTTTTTTTGTTGTTCATTAACCCTTAAGCGTGCACATAATAATATGAAATATTGAAAATTTTGCTGCAAAGTTGTGACGGGAGTGAGTCTTGTTCATGTACCGAAGTGTGATATGAAAAGAAAATTGTGAAAACTCGCAAATCTGTGGCACACACTTTAATGATTCGCAGTGGAAGTCTACACCGATCAAAGGTCAGACATATAAAAGAAGGCGACTTAATAAAGATGCCGTTCCAACTATAGAAATAGAGCCTGAACCAGAAAATTTAAAAGAAGGCTACGCCAGTTCCAGTACGCAAACAGAGTAAGTTAAAATAGTAAAAGCATGTACATTTTTGTAAACAATAATGTGACTGTGTTTGTAGGTGCTGTTCATTGTCCAATGAAAATAAGAGCCTGAGGCAGATAATTCGAGCGATGGAGTACGATTTACATCTTTTACAAAATCAGCTTGAGGAGTCTCGCCAATTAGAAGAGTCTCTAGGGAAAATTTTTACCGAGACTCAAATTAAAATACTGAAGAATGGTGGAAAAAGAGGCACATTTACTTCAGACGACATATCGGCAGCTACTTGTCTTCACACCGCAGGCCCTCGAGCGTATAACCATCTTTACAAAAAATTATTTCCTTTACCCAGCCGTATCACGTTGTATAGATGGTTATCAGATGTGGAGATAAAGACAGGATGCCTGGATGTGGCCATAGACCTTATGGAAAATGATGGAATGGATTAGGCCGACAAGAAAATTTTAAAATAACAAAAAATTTAAGAGAAAAATTAGTAATCGCAGCACAAAATGTAGAGCTGGATAAATTTGTAATTTCTTTCTATTTTAAAATAAGAATATATTTTAAAGTTAAGTACTTAAACAAAAAAATTTGTATTAAGAACCAAAAGCAGCGTTTAATTGGTCATTCAAAACTATTAAAAATTAAACTTTGAAAAAAATGTCTCGTCTCTTTATTATTTTTATTTTTATTATAATGGCATATTCAAACCCTACGGACATGCTAAGGGTTAATCAACAATCACATTGCCGCCTCACTCACACTCAATTCGACACTCAGTATACTATGTTCCTTTCACTCGCACTTATTGCAAGCATACAATAAGTGGATGTCTGTTGCCGACGGGACCACCTTATGTTATTCCATCATGCCCCCTACAAGGGTATAAAAAGCCGAAGTCATTTTAAAAACGCCATCCCGCAATACGGTTTTAAAAAAAGCTAGAAATGACTGAAAAAAGCTGATTTATCAAAACTGGAAGCAATTGATAAACACAAAAAAAAAAAATCAATAAAAATCATTCAATTTGTGAAGCGAACACGTACATTTATAACAATTACTTACAAAATTCTGACTCAATTAATTATTCAAATGGGCTGAAAGTCCCGGCGGTACTGCAATACCGGGCCAACCCTTGACAGAGGTGGAGCAAGCCCCTAGCACTCCGTCTGATTCCAAAAATCAGTTTAACATTTGTTGTTCTCCAATGGAGAAACTATCAGATGTTAAGCTGATAAGAACAGATACTACACTTTGATCTTAGCCATAAGGCCGAGAAGCGATAACCAAACAGAGGAAAATCAACCACTACTCCATGAGCTCAGTACTAAAACCAGTTGGGAATTAGGAGTGCCAGCTAGTGTAAAATCTGCGCATAGGGTAAGTAATCAAAGTTTATTGCATACTTTCAGGTAAAAAAAAAATTAAGAAAATTAAAAAATACTATTCATACAAACTAGACACTTTCTCCCGTTGGGTTGATGTTCAACAAAGAAAGTTAGGTGCATCAAAGCGTAAATAGGTAACATTGAGGGTTAAATTCAAGAAGAAACTCTCCAAACTGATTGAGTAACTTCTGCTTCATCAATCGAAACCCCCTCTGGGAAGGATATAATAATGGGCCAACTTTCACCCCGTTAACTGAGACTTTTTTGATAACAATAATATAAGATGGTATTTAAATATTGTATTTTACATGTAATATAAAGTAGTACATTATAAATAAGACATCGGATTTTAAGTTTTTTTTTGTGGTTGGTCTAAAATATGCATATTTTGGCATTGGACTAATTAAGATATTGTTAATTTTTATATCCGATATACGTTTTTTAGGTAAAAAGCATATGCAAAAATAGATCAAAATAGGTCAAAATATGCTCTACTCAAAGAACCAGTCCAAATTCTTTACTTATTTTTAATTTTTTATTACTATTTATTTTGTTTCTAAATTTTCTGTCACCTTGTGTAAATTTGGCAACTTAATTTAAATTGTGTAGATATTCTCTTAACTTATTTATTTATGTAAGTTTGATTGCAGGTATCTGATTATGAGCGAGTTGTTTTATGATGATATAAAATATGTTTGGTGTCAAGTTTATTGAATGGGAGGTAGTTGCTAAGTTAGAATATTTGTCTGATGGAAAGTTCCCTAGGGAAAAGTTTTTTGAGGCGTCGTCTTACTCTAGTTCCTGCTTTCTTTCGTCTACGCAGGAGTCTTCTGGCTATTGTGTTGGGGTGTCTTCTTAGTCTCTCTGTAATCACCTGCCTGTTTATTGATTACGTCACCAATCTTGGGCACACTGACGTGACTCTCCAAATGTCTTGTGCACATATACCAGGGTGCTCCCGATAGTCTGCGCGAACACATTGACTGAAGGACAAAGAGCTTTCTCAGATGGGATTTCGCAGCTATTCCATATACATAGTTGGATCCCATATCTCCAGGCAGGTGCTATGATAGCTTTGTATATATGCACCTTATTTCGGAGTGACAGCTTGTTTCTGCTAGAGAGAAGCCATCCCACTTTCTTTGCTCTGCCATATAGCGCGTTGAAATGGATTCCGAATGTAAGGCGATATAAGTAAGTGACGTACAGTGGACACTCATCATGACGAAATGTATAAGTTACACTGACACATTTAGCTAGGTTAAGCTCAATGTTCCATCGTTTCGCCCATCTGCTGAATCGATACAAATACTGTTGAACGACATCAGTGGCATCATAGATACACGAGTCTCTCGCCATAATAGCTGTATCGTCAGCAAATGTTGCAACGAGTAAGTCTTGGGGGCTTCAATGGGTATTGTTCTTCCGGTAGGCATTTCACAAGTGTAGAGAAAAAACGCACAAGAAGGTAATATACACAGCCAAGTACTGTATGTAGATCGTTGCGTACTCAATTCAAATTACAATTACGGTAAATAGTTTGTATTTTACTGTACTACTGATCGGAAAAAGAAGTACCGAATTTTGTGAATGTGTTCAGTTTACTAACGAGCGAAAAGTTTGAGTCTGGGACGGGAACCTTATCATAAAAAATATTATGAAATTTCGGTTTTGCATTGCAACTGTCAGGCTTCTGTACTTAGTTGCCACCGAAAATAGTGGACCTAATGATATGTTTGCATCTTTGCTAATTTGGTTCCATTTTTTGTGTTTTATCGCAGTTTAATTATTTATCCTTCATCGTAAAATTATATAAAACATTCTGTATGCTCTGGTCTATTTTCTCTACCGTTGGTCATCCATGGTATTTAATGGCGGTTCGGTATGATCATAGCTATGCAGTTATTTGTAATAAAAGCAGTTTCTTAAGAAATTATTTATTTAACTATCAAGGAGGACCCTTAATTAAAAATGTCGCTAACGCAATAGACCAGAAATGAATTTCAACTTAATTGGCGTTTAAGTTTGGTTCAATTCTGCTATTAACCCTCATTATTTTTTTTCCCAATTGAATGATTCGTCAATCACGGTTAAATGGTTTGATATTCGATTATGCTTTTTTGTTCTCCCATTTCCATTCTCTAAACTCTATCGATCCTTTCAGAGTGTAACAGACCTACTTCAAGGTCCAAAATTAAAATTACTTTACACTTAGCGTCCCTAATCGAATACGGACTTTGCTCGCCCGCTTGGTGAACACAAATTGGGAACTTCTTTTCTTTCGGTCGGTGCGCTACAACTGCTTGCATGTGTACGGAACTTGCTGTTTTAGTTACTTTCGTTTTGAACCCTGAATAAAAGGCACATTTAGATGTGCAGATGCCAACTTATGAGCACTTATTTACTCTCCAAATATGTAAAAGCATATGACATATTTCAAAATAAGTCGAAATAGGTTGAAATATACAAACACATTCTCAATTATGTAGTTGGGTCGAAAACATACAAAACGAATGAGGCTTTAAAAAAATCTACTTTTCAAGAAACATATTGGTATGCAATCAGAAATTTTGTTGGACCTCCCATTAAAAAAATTTATTTTCATTTAGTGATGAGGAAATAGCGCACCGCGACCAATCCTGGTCTATTGTGCCCCCTTAATGAGCTTACAACTGTCCTAGCAGCCCTATTTCCTGTACAAAGGTCAGGATTTTTGTGGGTTCTAGGTTACTGATATTGGTTGGGTGTAAAATGTGTTCCCCAAATCTGCTGAGTCTGCGCCTCGCTAGAGCATCGCTGTGTGCTAGTATATGCTCGGAGGAGTTCTCCTTCTCTTCGCAATATCTGCTTAGTTGGGTGATTGTAATTCCCAACTTGTACATGTGTCTCTGTAGTCTGCAGTGGCCCGTGTAGAGCCCTGACGGGATCCCAAGGGCATTCTTTCCTTGTTTGATTAACTTTTTGAACCTTTTGAGGTTATGGCTCACTATTAATATATTATGTACTTTAGCTTGTCTCATCCCTTGGTGTTTACCCGAAGGCTGTTCTAAGCGTATTCTCTTCCTTACCAAGGAGACTTTTTATAGTGTGTTGGCCGGTTGCGGTGGCTGCACCCTTGCGTGCCAATTCGTCGGCCTATTCAATTCCGGGAATATTATTATGTCCCGGTATCCATCGTAGGGTCAGGTTGTTCCTGCTGCCTAGTTGGTCCAATTTGTTCTTTGTCTCTAAGACTAGATTAGAGGTGAACTTGTTGCTGCTATTCATTTAGCATTCAGCGCTGCTTGGCTATCCGAAAGGATAGCTATCTCTCTATTATGGTAGTTCTTTCCCATATTAAGGTCTGCACAACGGAAGATGGCACATACTTCGGCTTGAAATATACTTGCAAATATTTCCATTGCCTCAGACCTTTTCGTTCCCGGTCCTGCGACGCCAAGTCCAGTTTCTTGGTTCGTCAGGGACCAGTCTGTGTACCACTGAATTGTGTGTGGTTGCATTTTATATGTTTCTTCTACTGAGGTCCATTCTCCATTTGCCACCATTTCGTCTGTGGGTTGGAGGACTAAAGGGATTTCCTTCTCCAGCTTCTCAGAGTCCCTTAGGCTTACTATGTGGCTTCTACCCACTCCTCCTGCTGTTAGTCTTAGCAGTGTTGCTTTCATCTTCAGGCAGATGGTATGGTGGAGTGGTGTTAGCTCCATCAAGACCTCTAATGCCGCTGTCGGACAGGTACGCATGGCTCCGGTCATGCATATACATGCCAGCCTTTGCAGTTTTTGCAGCTGCGTCCTTACAGTGAGGAGATTTGCCCTATCTCCCCACACGACAGCTCCAAAAATATGTATATTTTCACCGAAAATCCGCTGTCTAATAATAACAGTTACTGTATACTGAACTATAAATGCATTCGAATATAATATTAACAAGATCCAATTTCTTATGAATGATTAAAATGAACTTAAATTTATTCTTATTTTTAGTTCGACGACTTCAATGTTTGTTTTTAATTAATTTTTAAATGATCTGAAATGGATTTGAAACAAAAGAATAATAAAAAATTCAGATGTGTCGAGAAAATGCAATTCAATTCAATTAATCGCGGCTATCTTAATCAATTACAGACCGATGTCATCTTTACTGACTTGAGTAAAGCTTTTGATTCGGTCAATCACAGGATTCTTATTCATAAGTTGTCTAGTTTGGGTTTTCCCCCAAATTTATTAATTTAGATATCTTCCTATTTTTCAAACAGAATACAACGAGTTATATTTAATGATTTAACTTCCGAGATAGTATGTGTTTCTTTTGATGTACAGCAAGGTAGGACCTAGGACTTTTACTTTTCGTTTGTTTATCAATGATCTTCCACAGGTTGTTAAATCATCTCAAGTCTTAATGTTTGCGGATGATGTTAAGCTGTCTATGACGCTATCTTCTCCTGATTCCTATAAATGTCTTCAGCTTGGCCTTAATTATCTTCAATATTGGTGCAACGTTAATATGGTCAGTCTTAATCATGATAAATGCAAGTTCAAGTCTTTTTACCGCACTAAACCTGTTCTAAATACAAACTTAATTGATCAAAGAGCTCTGGATCGTATTACGTCAGTTTAGGATGTGGGGGTATTATTTGATGAATATTGTGTCATATCCAACAAAGGTAAGAGTTTGCTAGGTTTCATTAAGAGTTGGTCTAAGGAGTTGGACGATCCATACATAAACAGTCTTATTTACGTGTCTATTGTTAGCCCATCGCTAGAGTATTGCTCAAGCATTTTGTCACCTCAATATAGTTTCTATCAAGATATACTGGAGTCGGTTCAAAAGCAGTTTCTTCTTTTCGCACTTAGGGGCTTAAGCTGGGATGCCTCCCTATAATAGATAGGCTACGACTTTTAAACTTGCCTACTCTAAAATACCGTAGGACTAGTCAACGTGTGATTTTTCTGCATATGCTGGTTGTTGGAGATGTATCTACAACAACCACGTTCGGTGGTCGGGTCCGGTGATCGTCTCTCTCTCTCTCCTCCCCCCCTTTTTTAGAAAAATTACCCTGAAATTTACAATTTTTCTTTTTCTATTTTTTAGAAAATTTTCTTAAAAATAAGGCGTCATCTTGGGCCCTTTTTTTTAGGGCGATTTTCTAAAAATTAGGACGAAAATGGAACTTTTTAGGGCGAGTTGTTTTTTGGGTGTAGTTTAAATTTTAAGAACAATACGTTATAAACTTTATCCCGATCGACCGAGATTTCAAACAATCGATTTTTCCAGAGTGTACTCTAGTATTGTTAAGGAAATTGATATTAACCATTTTATTTTTAAAATGGAACTCTCATTTCTCTATCACGTCAGCTACGTACTTCTGGGACAACTCTCTGTAAATTATCCCCAAAACCATTCCCGCTTGGGAGTATATTTTTTCAAACTCAAAGTCCATAAGCCCTGCTCACTAACCCATACATTTTAATTGAATTATTTTATATTTTCCTATTCTTTTTCCCCAAGCTCAATCCCTTGTCCTAGTTGACCCATGCATCTTCATCAATTGAAGTGGGTTTCTGCATAAATAAGTCATAAATTAGAAACGAAAAGAAATAAAAAATAAAAGAAAAATAACCAAATCAGTGCCTAATCCCCCCGGACTACCACCCCACCACCACATGCTTGGCATGCAAATTATGTACAAAGAAAGCCAGAAGTAGGCTAAGCCTAAAAATGAATTATGTTTTGGGGTCAGAATTACATCTGCCTAGTTCATAAAGTCTGCGCTCTGACCAATGTCACGCTCCGTTGCCACAGACACACAAATCTTACCTTTTTTCTTTCTCTTCGTTTGAATTAGCCCCCTCCCCCAGAACAAAAAAGGCTCAAGTTTGCAATTTACAAGGCGGAACCTTTAAACGTCGAACTTGAACTACAATAAAAATCGTTTGCTAAAGCAAAAACTTTGCAGTCACATAAACATAAATTGCGGCCGTAATTTTCGGTCAGGTTCATTGGGGAATTTTCTATCTGTTTTCTCAACACATTTGCATGCAAAGGGGGGTGGGTGGACGAAGCACCAAGCACACATTAAGTTTAATTTGTCTAATGCCTTAACCCCTTTTTATCGAGTGGGAAATGAGGCAGAAATTAATGGGCGTAAGCAAAATAGTTTCATGATTCGTAATTTGTGTTTAAAAAGGGTAACAGAGTCTTAAAAGGCTATTATAGCAGTAGTTGTGGGCATCATTATCATTTTAGATAACGATTTTGGGTAATTTCCACATCTCATTCTGCTAAGTCCCCATCAAATTTATTATTAATGCGCCCTCTCGGGCTTCCAAAAATTGCCGTAGTGGACGGTATTTCACGTCCCCATGGCGGGGTATTGGTTAAAGTTTTCAACTAGCAATAATCGCACCTCAGTAGAACTTCATTGGTTACGATATCGCCTCTGCGCAAAGATAACTTTCGTTGGCAAAACAACAGATACTCCATGCCAGTACTGTTAAAACCAGTTGGGAATTGTAAGATAGAGTAGGTGAAAAAAATAATTGTATGATAAATTGCTGCATACTTTTGAGATGATTTTTGATTACCTGACTTTAGATTGGCCCGATGTAGGTAAAGAAATGAACAGAAGCAAATGCGTTGCGATGCTGAATTAGGGGTGGTTTGGGATTGCTTGGACTGGGTGAAGAAAAATGTGCATTATTTGACCAACTAATTTTATTTATTATGTACATATTTGAAACAGAATTAAAATTTAAGGTAGAATATATGTAAAAAATCATCAATTTGGTTTGTTATTACTTGCTTTTTTGATGCAACTGCCAAGAAGGCGCGGAAATTTAGTAAGAAAGTTGGTCAAGCCTTGACCCAGTACTGATTATATCTTTTAGTTCGTACAAGTTTAGAGAGGCTTATTGCATTGTATTTTATGTATTTTATCACCAGTAAACTGAACTGGGCAGAGCGGTGTAGGTACAGTTTTCCTGAAGGTCTTACGATTTGCATGTGGTAGAAAATAATTTGTAAATTTATGCAAATACGAAAATATGACCTGGATTAAAAAATTAACCAAATTATCTTAACGAAAGAATAGATAATAGATACAGATGTTTGATTAAATTTAAATTCAGAATCATTAAGATCCAGATTTACTGTAAGGTGGAGCACGCTACCATTAAACACCAAAAAGATTTGCTGACTAAAAACCAAAGAAACATCAAAACACTAACTAGGATACGTATATCATCAAGTATATTGTTAAAAATCTCTGTACCAAAGGTATACAGAGTATTAAGTATTAAGTTTTTGCAAAAGTATGTAACAAGGAGAAGGAATCATTTCCGACCCTATAATGTATATATATTCTTGATCAGCATCAAAAGCCGAGTCGTCCGTATGAACAAACAGGTCTCAGAGATAGAGGTTTGGCATGTATGGGACATATTCTTCTTAGTCTTGCAGGCAGATCAAGTTTATTTTCAATTTGCCCTTTCAACACGCCCCTTCCCGCCTCCGCAATTTGGAGGCGTTTTTATAAGAAGACGTCTGTAAAGGTTACACGTCTATGACCTTCCGGACAGATGCATTTATTGTACTATATCAGCCATTCTCCTATTTTCGCTTTCGCAAAACTTTTACGATTTCTAACCGGTTTTTGTACCAAGTTTGTACTCAAAATCGCAAAATTTTTACGAAAGCGAAAATGGGAGCATGCACTCAAAAAAATCTGTGGTTAAATTTAACCGATATTTTGGGTTAGAAATGCGCCAACCCAAAAAGTTGGTCAAATTCACAAAATTTGACAGTAACTATCACGTAAACCTTTACGCAAAGAGAACTATTGCAATAGTAAATCTAACTGAAAATATCGTTTAGAAATGCGCCAACCCACAAAATTAGTAATATTAACCGATGCGTACAGTAAGTAAATTTTCTTACTGAGTGTACAGTAATTTTACCATAAAAATAGTAATTTAACAGCTGTTACTCAACTGAAGAAAAGTAGGGTTGGATACTATTTTCGCTGTCACAAGTTGCCAATCTGAGCTCAAGCTCATCATCATCCCAGACCAGAAGAGGCAACACCTTAATACCCCCACCCACCAATTTTGGTTCTGAAACAATTGTTTGAATTAAACACATTTTTATTTTATTTGAAAAATTTTTACTTACTTGGGGGGAGAGAATTCGAACTGTGGGCCCTTGGACTGAACACGATTGGACGGACGTCTTTACCAGTAACGCTACGGCGCGCGTTAATAGAAACGCGTCTAACATATTACTTGTATTGAATCTGCCTAACCACATGCACGAAAAATTTCTTAAATGTCGCATAAATGAGACCACTAGTAATTCTCAAGTTCAAATTCAGTGAAGTACAATATAAATATAAGGGCCAAACTGAAATTTTCTCAATCAACAATTTTCGCGGTTAGATTTACTGTCGGTAGGGTTTAATCCGTGAAGCAACAAAATTCATTTAAAAAGTTATACTATTTTATTTGTGCGGTAAGATTTACTTGTGGGTGGTACAGTAAATTGCTGCAAAAACAAAGTATGAGATGAAAAAATCACGTCAGAGTCACTATTTCTATGGTAAAGTTACTGTAGTTAGCAGTAACTTATTAAAACAACAAAATATGTGAAAAAATATTTGTGGTTGAATTTACTCAGCGTACAGTTGTTAAATGCAACAACAAAATACGAGCTAAAATAAATACGTGAACTTTTAAAATTTCTTCTGTAGATTTTACTGTTAGCACAGTTACCAAGTTCCAAAGTTACTGTCAGCGTAGTTAATTTTACCCACCAGATTTTTTTGTGTGTGGCTGTATAATTAATTATTTGTGACTTTCTTTATAATCAAGCACCAAAAAGAATAAATTTTTGCTCATCTTTACATCGATATAAGGCAAAAAACTGCGTAAATATAAGTCTTGCGGCATTTTTATTGAATTTTCAATTGTTCATAATAATGCGATTTAAGTCAAATATGCGCCGTTTTGTTCGATGACGAGTTCCCAACGAGATGCCAACTTCATAATGCCCCTCTTATAGAAGCTCGCTTCCCTATTGGCAAAAAACTCGGAGAGCCAATTTTCACAGGACTCTCTTGTGGCCAACTTCCGACTACCAAGCTCGTTCGCCATGGACAGAAATAGGTGGTAATCACTTGGTGCGAGATCCGGACTATACGGTGGATGCAAAAGAACCTCCCATCCGAGCTCCCGAAGCTTCTGGCGCGTCACCAAAGATGTGTGTGGCCTGGCGTTGTCCTGAGATGGAAGACAATTCGGCCTCTGTTGATCAAAGATGGCCTCTTCTGCATGAGTGCTGCATTCAAGCGGTCCAGTTGTTGGCAGTACAGGTCCGAATTGAGCGTTTGGCCATAGGGGAGCAGCTCATAGTGGATGATTCCCTGCCAATCCCACCAAACACACAGAAGAACCTTCCTGGCCGTCAATCCAGGCTTGGCCACCGTCTGGGCAGCTTCACCGCTTTTCGACCACGACCGTTTGCGCTTCACGTTGTCGTAAGTGACCCACTTTTCATCGCCAGCCACCATCCGCTTCAAAAACGGGTCGATTTTGTTGCGATTCAGAGAGAGAGAGCATGCATCCATACGGGCAAAAATGTTTCTTTGCGTCAAGTCGTGTGGCACCCATACATCGAGCTTCTTTTTGAATCCAAGCTTCTTCAAATGGTTTATAACGGTTTGATGACTCATGCCCAGCTCTTGGCCGATGCTACGGCTGCTACTATGCCGGTCTCTTTCGATCAATTCACCGATTTTATCGCAATTTTCGACGACAGGCCTTCCGGACGGCGTGGCGCATCTTCGATCACCTCTGCACCAGAACGAAAACGTTGAAACCATCGTTGTGCGGTGGAAATGGAAACTGTATCGGGTCCATAAACTGCACAAATTTTATTGGCAGCATGAGATGCATTTTTGCCTTTATCGTAGTAGTACTGTAAAATATGCCGTATTTTCTCTTTATTTTGCTCCATGTTTGCGACGCTATAACTCACGAACGACTAAAAACAAACAACAATAAATCAAACACGTGTTAGCGCTTGAAAAGAGCTTTCCAAAAAGCTCTAGCGTGAACCGATGCGACGAATACAACTAGAACTACGCGCTTGCAAAGACAAGCTTGCGGAAATACCGCAAGACTTTTTTGACCTTATATTAGAATTTTTTTTTCATAAATTTAAGGTCAAATATTTCTCAGAAATTTGACAATTTAATATCCACAAAGAGAAGTAAACCTAGGATGAAGAAGAATGCCTCGTTTGGTGGTTTTATTAGTGTTTGCTAAATTCTTATTTCTGAAAAAACCTAAACATTTTTATTTTTAACTTTTCCTTGCTTTTCGTCTTAGAGTTGTCGCTCACGGTCGATCTAATTGCACTAAAGAACCCAGTCATTTGCTAAGCTCTCACATTTTATGGACCCGCGTGGCGCAGAGTGTAGAGCGTCGGCTTAGAGCCTAGATGTCGTGAGTTCAAGTCCCAGTGCAAGCGTAATTTTTTTTTTTTACAATGAGTTTATTTCATAACCATATCCCCAGCCGATTGTAAATACAAAGCAGTACTGCAGTATGTGGGACAGTTACCAAAAAAGACTTAACATAGAAACTCAATATGACACGCCTCTCTATTTTAAATGAGGTTAACTACTTAGTGGCATGTAAGCACTCTACTCAAAATAATTGGGATACGGACATAGTTAACCGAAAATCGTTTTTTTTTTTGTTTTTTTTGGATTACATATCACGAGATTTGTCAACTTAAGATTTACACAAAATTGTAAATGTAAAATTGGCTTTAATGGCCCCAAAGGGGGCCATATTTGCATATAAAAATATGCAAAGTATACAGAATATGCACAATGTGCAAAATATGCAAAAAAAAACTTTTTTTTATGAAATTACATAATTATTCTGTGCTCACTATTTTCTGATTTTGTTGCAAATCTGTTTGATCTTGTAAATCAACGTCACCAATTCAACTTGTAGTCAATTAAAATGCCGAAAATTAGTGACAAAAGCACACTTTCAATTTAAAAATGGCTAAGAGATTTGCCATCAAACTGTTTTTCAATACATATTTACATAGCATGCATCCGGCGTGTATTTCTGCGCCCCCTTAAGAATTTTAAACACAATACGAAGAAGTGAAGCTTAATAGGTAATTGCCATCTATCAAATCTTCAGGATAATCTAAACCCATTAAAATTTTTAAAATTTCCCGAGTTTTTGGTCCGTATGATCTTCACCTCTTTTTCCGTCGATATACCCGTCTTCGTGTCAATCAAAACTCATATCAGAATTTCGCAAATGTTAAAATTTCTTTAGGCCGATTGACCGACACCTCCTGTTTACCCGACTTTAATGGCCAACTATTGAATTTCATGATATTCTGAATTAATCATAAAATATTGTATATTTCCGGATTTTTTGACCGCTGGTTCTTTTCTCGTCAATTTACCCGTCTACATTATAATCTAACTCATGCAAAAGTTTTGTAAATTTCGAAACTTTTTGGACCGTTGGTTCTAACCATCTACGCGTCTACAATTGCTATCTATCAAATCTTAATGATTCCCAAAACTTATAAAATTTTTTCGCAAATTTGGCGAAAAATCTAATAATAATATTTTTGGAAATTTCGAGATTTTTTGACAGTTCGTTCTACACTTCCTATATTTACCCGTCTACTATTGCAGTCTATTAAGTCTTCATAAAAATCTTTGGTCATACGAAAAATAGGCAAATTTTGACCTGTTAAATCTACTACTTTTATTTACCAACGCCTGCGCTTTCGTAAAAACTCAAATGAAAATTTGACAAATTTCGCGGTTTTTTTCTAAACCTCTTATATACGCGTCTTCAATTGCTATCTATCCTCATCATCATAATTATCTTAGGTCCTTTGAAATATTTGCAAATTTCACGATTTTCTTGACCATTTGATCTATTTTTTCTATTTACCCGCCGTTCACCCGTCTTTGTGAAAATCTAAACTCAAATGATAATTTTTGAAATTTCGAGATTTTTTGACCATTTTTTCCACACCTCCTTTTTTTACCCCTGTACCATTGCCGTCTATCATAAGCATACATATATGGAAAATATGCTACTTTCGGGATTTTTTGATCGTTCGGTCTACAAATTCTAATTAACCGTCCTTACTTGCCATCTATATTGCCATCTGTTTTAATAATCTAACCTCCCATGAGAATTTTTACAAATTTTGGCTTTTTTATATATTTTTTATACGTTTACATATTTTGCATATTTCTTGCATATTTTGCATATTCTTTGCATATTTTGCATATTTGTTTGCATATTTTGAATAAGAAAATGTGATGTTGGTGAAGAAAATCAGTGTATAAATATCGATCTTATCGAAAATGATATCGATTTACGTCTTATAGCCTATTTCCACCAAAGAAATGAAGCTTCATTTCTTGAAATGACAAGAAATGAAGAAAATGATATCATTTCTTCCATACAAATTGTTGTTGCATTTTGCCCTTCATTTCCTTCATTTCTCAAAAATGATGGCATTCCCCACGAAGGAATTTGGTATTTTTTAAAAAAGTACTCGCTACTCTCTGGCACTACTCGTTACTCTCTGGAAATAGAAAGTGTCATCACCAATAAACTATTGATTTGAATTTAAAAATATGGCGCAATTTTGTTTATAATATAATTTCGTCAAAATAAGTTGTGTATTTAGCTTTCTGCTGATTATTCAGGGCGTTAACAATGCGTTCGCCCAGGGTAATTGCTTTCCTGCCGGGTATGTCTTTTTTTGGGTAAATATTGCAAAAACTCCCCGTGAGTTTGAAAGTGGCGCCTGTTGTTTAAATCAAACCATTCAGCTGTTTTTGTCAACGTGGCATTGCGAATATCAAAATGATGAAGATTTGTCAATGGAAACAGCATCATTTTTAGAAATGAAAATGATAAGAAATGAAGCCAGTGGAAATAGGCTATTACTTTGTTAAGACCTCGAGACGAGTTGAAATGAAGCAGCAATAGTGATAGAAAGCTGACAGTTAAGATCTAAAGTTCTTCTGCTTACCGACTACAATGCCATTTTTATTAACAACAATGCTGACCGAAAGCATTAAAGTTCGGCAATGGATGTTTTATCACCAAAAATTATACAATGTATGTTTTTTATTCTACGGTTCTAAGCTACACATACAAAGTATTTAGAATCTCAAATTTACTTAAAATAGCGCAGAACACTATTCAACGGTTCAATAACTTACATATGATCCGAAGCGAACCTTAAAGTTTCCGACGGATTCGAACCACCGCACGTAACCTTTTTCAGAATTTTAAAGAATAAATTATTTCTGCTTACTTTAGAAATTAAATAAAAGGCGTTAACTAGATTTCCCATAAAACGTGCTAAGCTTTCACTAAAAATCATCGGTTGCACGAAGCAATTACGCTCCACAAATAACTATAGTTATCCTCCTTCTCTCTCCCATCATTAACCATTATCAACATCAAGTTCAAGTGTTGATTAAAATTCCCATTGCTTTCTTTGCACATTGTAATGAAATTAATGAAAAATTCAGAGAGGTTCCTCGAGCTTTCTGTTGCCTACTCTAAAATGTTAAATAGCCACTTTTGCGGCAAAGTCACGACAAACTTTTTTATTTTTTATTTTTTTCTTTTTCTACTTCGTCATCTTGCACGGTCTTTGTCATAAAAAATTGAACAAGTTCTGTGGACAGAGTCAAGAGTGTCAAGAGGGCCCGCCACCCTCAGGACAATGCCGGAAATCCGTTTCATGACAAATGCGTCACATTGTCCTGGAGCCCAGGAGAGTGTTAAAGAGAGAACTAAGCCGGCTATGAAATTCCTTCAATGACAGCACGTGACTTGGTTCCAGAGAGATAGAGAGAGAGCCCGACATTGACATTGCCGAGCGAAGCGCCTGCGCAAGGTCTCCAAACTCTGGACTCCCGTCTACGTGCCGGCATAACTTTGGCATTTTAATGAGAAATCCATATTTATGTTGTTTGTTTTGCCAAAAAAAAAAAATAAAAACAACAAAAAAGTTTTTTTGTGCGAAAAGGTTCCAGCCGGCACCCAGGCAGCATATGCGCGGAAAAGTGAAATTATTTTGGCCAAGGAAAAGGCAGGCAGCAGAAACAGCTGAAAGCAGCTTGAAGCGAGTTCGTGTAGCGGCATTTTGTAATCATTTTTAATGGTATGCGGCGGCGGCAACACCGTCTGGGGTGGCATATGGCCATAATATCCAAGTATTAGAGGTAAATGATACTTGAACATTAGAAAACTGTTAACATTTTCATTAAGGTTTAGTGAGACAAGGAAAAGCGACTTGCCATTAACCAAAGATAAAGCCTTTGAGTACCAAACAAACGACTTTTTTTAATGTAAACATACGCATCTGACTATTCCACTTAGGACCTGTAATGTTGTACCATTTTCCATTATATACATATTGACTTTCTCATATGGAGTTGTTCATGAGTTAGTTAAATGGGTCGCTACTGAGCTGATTTACAGAGCATGTTTTTACTTAACTGCTCCTTTTGGTTTATTTGCCCTTTTTATTAGCCGTTTTATACTTTGTATCCAAGGTACACACCGCAATTTAGAAAAAACTTAATATCTCCCACAGTTTTGTACAGTTTATATAGATACATAGATAGATAGTTCGTACCGTCCAAAAATATTTGATAATCAATAATTTTTTTCGATTTGCCGCAGAAATTATAAGGATCTGATGATCTATACTCAAGTTATGACCAAAAGAAAGTTACTTTCCCCGCCCTGGCAGCAGTGCCATCATCTATTGGTCAGTTTTTAAAATCCCTCATTGTTCAATGCAAGTAGTGGCGCCATCTATTGTTCAGCAGCGTTGCTTTCAGCTGCTACTCCAGGTTCATAGTATACTACAGTCGTCGGGCTTGACCGACTTTCTTACTTCTTTAGTTTAGTCGCGCACATAGTTGATCTTTATTGTTGTTATCGAAGAAAACGGAAGAAACCCCTTTATTTTTCAGCAATTTCGAGCGATCTCTTTGTTCATGCATTTAAACTTCTATTTTCTACAAAGTGCCGCAGTTGTTTGTCACAGTGTTACCTGCCTCGAAATATATGTTTTAAGCACAGTACCTCGCCTACAACTTCAGTGAATAATATTCCACATACTCCTTCACTTCATCTAAAGTCTGCATAGTCTCTGTTAACTATGCCACGTCCGCGTTCTGTCACAATGGAGTCATAACGTTATCATTCCGACCAAAAAAAAAAAAGAACAACAAGAATCCATAAAAATAGCGGCTTAAATAGCAAACCAGCATGTCTAGCATTTTTTCTTTGGGGTGTGTTCCACATCCGCATAACCAACCAAAAAGCAGTCCACTTCACACATTTCGGCTCTGGCGCTTTTTGCTACTCCAACTTCACTCTGGAGCGAAAAATTTTTATGCTTTTATTGTGCAAATAAAAACACGCGGAAACTACTTAATCAAGTTTCATTTCACAGACCCGAGCTGATGGCAGGCGGAAGCGACGTTTTGTATGCAACCAAAAAGGCAAAAAAAAAATTACAGCAACAGCAACAACGAAGCAACAGCCAGTACGGACTTTGTGGGAAATGTTTTTGTTTTTGTAGGAGATAAACTCCGGGTGCGGGAACAGCAAAAGCTGAGACAACATGCAAACCAAAACAAACCAGGACGAGATGGGTGGCATATGAGGGGCAAATTGACTCGATAATACTCTGACGAGAAATTTCAGATTAATCCGTTAGTTTAGCGCAATAAATTGCATTTACACTTAATCCAAAATTGGACTAATTTAAGTCGAAAGGGTTTCCTTGTGTTTTGAGTCTTCTTCTACCAAGAGCTTAAGAGTAATATAGAAAGTTTAGTAACCAAAGACTTTAGAACTTACAAAGATGAGCAACGAAACAACATTGTTTTCAAACATTAAAAGCGTGTAATTCAACCAAAGCCAAAGTGCTAAAGTAATTTTCTGCAATGTGTCAGATATGCTCACAATCAAGGGCCGATGTCACATCTTCTACATAGAGCTATCTGTCACCTAAACCAGAGATGGGCATGCACACATATCGACACACTTTTCACACGCATACAAGCACAATTTGCGTGCGCCCCATTCGTGTTCTATAAATAGCTTTCAATGCTTATAGCGTACGTGTGATTTTGTGCAGTCGGCCGCGGCAGAGTCCTATGCACACGCAGGCAGCGCGCTGCCTCCTCGACGGGTTGGGCAGTCACAGTCAGTTCCAGTTTGGGTTAATAACTCATAAACGACACCAAAAATAACACTAGTCAACAAGGTAGATGATTTTCGTGAGCTGAACACGGCTCTGTTTTCACAAATGGTCTATCACGTCGGGATTTTTAGTAATTTGAGCGTAAAGTGGCACAAACTGTATATTTTGTCCCTTTCTAGACGCGTTTTGTGGAACTGTACGATTATTTTTAGCGAAGATATACCATTTTGACTTCATATAATAAAACAACAAAATTGTCTACTGCCCAAAGCTATGCCCTGCACAAACATTACACCAGGCTAGTAATTTGTATAGAATTTCAATGAAAATTTTCAACAACATCTATTGCATACATTGGGGCAGCAACAATATATTCGATTTTTGGTGAAAACGTATACAATTACTAAAAATAGAGGGAAGCTAGCTTCGGCTCGACCGAAGTTTGTATACCCTTGTAGTTTATATGATTTATATAATTTAAGGTTTTAAAGCATTTTCGTCGAAAATTCTTCGCTGAGTTATGTCCCATGTTATTATGTTTGTAATATGGCAGCTATACGGTATGTTCATCAGATTTTGACTTCTACGCTACCGCTGAAAACAAACGGACATGGCTATATCAACTCAGCTCGTCATGCTGATTAAGAATTTTTATACTTTATGTGGTCGGAGATGCTTCCTTCTATGCGTTACAAACATCTGGTCAACTTTAATATACCCTCTACAACGGTATTAAAAATGGTATATCTTCATTAAGAAAAATTGTAGAAATGTTTGGGATAGTTTATTTAAAAGCTAAGGAGTAGTACTTATAATATTAAAGAGAGTCAAAAGAAAAATATAGGTTAAAAGGGTCAAAATAGTCATTTTATGCCACATTAAGCTCAAATTACTAAAAATCTCGACGTGATGGACGATTTCTGAAAACAGATTCGTGTTGAGCACACGAAAATTATCTAGAATCCCCAAGCCCTCAATGTACTGGAAAAAGTCTTACTTTGTTGCTTTGTGTAATTGATACTTATACATATTTCTCAGCAAAATGTAGCTTAAGTTGAATTACAGGTTTTTTTCTCAAACTTAAAAAAATTAACAAATTTAAAAATGTTTCAACTTTGATTTGGGTTTAGTTTTTTAAATTATGAACGTTAAGTTAAAACTTTTAAGAACACTTCGTTAACAACAAGCTAGTTGACCAAAAAATGAAATTTCTGCCACACAGTGCAGTGGCTCGGTATATAACATTGTTTTATAGTGTTGTCTTTAGAAATATTTCAAAATGACCGCCATGATGTGAATATGTATAAATGCATCGATATTTTTGTGTTAAGGTGATTTTAAGACATCGAATGATGGTCACACCATAGAGAGACACTGTATAAAATGGAGGATGACGAGAAGGTAGAGACAAACTGCAGTAGAGGCACTGACAGTACAGTCAAACCGTAAAAACATTGCAAATATGGAAGCGGAAGTTATCGCGCAGTAAAAGCGTATGTAAATAAAAACCCGTGTAAATAGTGTGTTAATAAAAAACCGAAAAACCCTAGTTTACAATAGCTAACAGAACCGCGGTTTTTGGGAGGTTACACTGCCTGTTCCTGTATCCGAATATTTCCGATTTTTCGCAGTTCTTT
>JBAMBO010004683.1:0-16903 GCA_037044535.1 Lordiphosa magnipectinata
TGACCTAACTTAAGCCATTAAATATTTTCCAAGTCAAGAACGCGATACCTGGTGCACTTCCGAAGGTGTAATCAAGACATCACATTGCGCTCAGAAATTAGTTTTAAAACAGCTTGCAAAGTGTTCGTGTGTATTACAGTTTTGAGTTCAGAGCTTAAAAAGTAAAAAGCAATAATGGGAAGGACAAAAAAGTTTAATATTGAAGCTATGGTGGAAACGAATCGGAAAACGAAAACATCGTGACTTGCCTAGTTTGCAAAAAACGTCTCTGCAAGTTATCAGGGAATATAAGGCGTCATTATAAGTTGGTACACGATAAGGAGTCCGAACAAATGGATGATATCCAGATGCAACCTGCCTCAAAAAAAGCTAAAACTTCGGTCTGCCTAAATATGTCTCAAAACGATTATTTGAAGACAATAGCCTATTTGGTGTCCGTGATCTCTTTACCCTTCAGAATTTTTGATAAAGATCGCTTTCAGGAAATCTTGCAACCGTGGACAAATGAATATTCGTGTAAGTTCAATTCCAGAAATGTTGTAACGCATCTCAGGAAACAGCGTTGAAAGTGTGCAACGCCATTGCTGCCAAAGTTAAAGGTCGTATGGTATGCCTCAAGATGGATATTGCATCACGTAATGACCGCAGCATAATGGGATTACACATACAATTTATGCAAGATTTTAAAATGGAATGATCCAGCTCTTTGTGTGTCATACAGCCCAAAATTTAAAGTTGGAGGTTCTTCAGTGCTTGAATAAATTCAATATTAATATCGAGCAAATTTACTCAAAGACAACTGACAATGGCGCCAATGATGTAAAACACATCGAAACTTCTACAGGAATATGAAGAAGTTGGGAATGCTTCCTGATGAAGACACTGACACACTTCAGGAAATTGGACTAACACATTAGAAAAAAAAAAAAAAAAAAAAAAAAAAAAACACATACCTTACAACTAGCATCTTGGGATGTGATTAAAACAATTGATGCCGAATTGAAGACTGTCGCAAATATGTCAAAAAACTACGCACGGAACTACGCAGGTGGAACGAGACATTGCCCGTGCTCGATAACAACACTCGATGGAGCTCTACATTCAAAATGATGGAGTCTCTAAATGCATTAAACAGTAAGTCCCAACATTTGATTCCATTGTCTATCGACTGGTCCTTCGTCGAAGAGTTTTGTTTTTCATTCAAGAAAAAAAAAAAAAATACCGCAATGCTTCAAGCAGAAGATATGGTAATGGGTGATTTTTACCGCGAAGGGCTGGTTTGCGAAGCCCAGCTTTCCCATCTGGAACATGAGTACCAACTAAGCTAAGAAGTTTCATTCGGCCTTGGATTCAAGGAAGTCCATTCTTATGGGAAATTATGTTTTTCTTGCAGCAATATATCTGGACCCTCGATTCACCTTTAAAGCGAGGCTAAAAAGCAAATTGCTACGGTATGTGTTAAAGCGTCAATAGTTTCCACAATTTATATGTTCTAATCAATCATTTTATTTCAGAAAAAATTGCTTTCCATATACGAGTATATAAAAAAAATTGAAGGTATCGAACCATTGAGTGAAGAAGCCCCAAGCACTTCAGCCAAAAATAGATATAGATAATTTTAAAAAAATGATCATATGCTATTTGCGCCAGTTGGTATGAGCTCAGTGGAAAGCAAAATTTGTAATTTGCAGTACGGAGATAAACTGGAAATCGAAGACAATATAACACTGTACTAAAAGTCGCTTAATTATCGAGAACCAATGTTAGGGAAAATAGCGGAAATCGCACTGGCTGTGCCAGCAACCCAAGTGTCTGTGGAGAAAGCATTTAGTGCATTGCCATATGTATTTACAAGGCTACAAACTAGACTGAATCCAGGTACGCTAGAAAATATTTTAATTGTTAAGCTTAATGAAAAAGTATTAAACTCTATTAATTACGAATAAAATTTATAAATAATTATTTGAAACATGTATTAAATATAATCTCAAAAAAGATACCAGGTTTGGGTAAGTTGATGGCAAAAAATTAAATAACAATTTGCTAGAAAATACATCAGGTCAATATAAAATACGCGTCCCGAAATACGCAAAGGTACCTGTAGAATATGCATTTGTCCCTTTTTAAAAAGGGTTAACTTTTACCTATTTGGACTCATGATCATAATCATTGATGATTAGCAGGTCGTTGCAAAAACCACGGACTGCAAATTTTTTATTGCCTTCATACAAAGGGATATTCCTTGTCGACACCATTGCTGATATTTGCGGTGACAGCTGCTTATTGCAGCTCCAGGCAGCTCATTGATTGGAAACAGGTCATTGCGAATATCGCCGATCGCACATTTCTTTGGCCCTAGCAAGGAGTGTGTGCATATCCACCCCCGTTTGTGACATACTCGACCAGTAGCCTGTGGCCGCAGCGCGTCTCACGCACACACCAATGCAAATGAAATGAAAAAACATAAAAAATTTGTTTCTTATGAAAAAAATTGTTAATAACACGTGTGAAAATAAAAATTTTTTACAGACTGAATTTTTTCTTTGTGTTAATATTTGGCGTGTAAAAAATAAATGTGTGTTATTTAACGAACCCTGAAAAATAGTATTCAGGGGGTATTCTAGTCTAGAATTTTGAACAAAATCAATTTTTTTATTTTATTATCGTTGTGTACATATATTTAAGAACACACACACAGAATTTCAAGTCTGTCCGGTAATTATTTTTAAAGTTACGCGCACATTTGCAAACTTTAAGCGAGTTTTTCTCGAAACTACTTTTGCCAGCACGGTTGACATGATATCTCAAGCTCTAATGGCTGATTGACTTGAAATTTTCCGTGGGCCTTTAATTTATATCCCTCTATGGCACCATGTAGGATTATGTAAAAATTTTGATTTTAAGTATTTTAAAAAAATTTAAAAAATACGGCAAGAAAATTACTTTGTTTTCAAACACTGCAATTGAGTAGTAATATTTGATTTTTTTAAATTTTTTATTATTATTTCTTATAATAGTTAATATTACATTTTTAGCAAGAATTTGCTAAGAATTTAAAATAAGTTCCGTCCAGTAGAACCATTCGTGTCTGCGAAGATGATAAGGAGTTTCCGCTCTCCGATGGAGATAAAAATCAAATAAAATTTGCCCAACACTTCTCTAGATCTTTTGGGTAGAGAATTCGCCAGTAACACCGCTCTCAGGTTAAAAGAAGGCGGTACCTGGAAAGATAGTAACTCTGATAACTCCTCTATACTTCTGCATCAAGTGGTGGTACCGCCAATGCTTGACTACTGCATCCCAATAATAACGTTGAACACCTGATATAAAGTCACCATTCCAAGTCGTCTGGACTGAAACTCAATGCCTCACAGCAAACCGAATGCCATCAATTTCTACACTGATGGGTCCAAACTGGATGAACAGGTAGGAGGGGAAGTCTTCAGTCCACAGCTCGGGATCGAAATTTCGTTTCAAATCCTGATCATAGTAGTGATTACCAAGCAGAGGTTGTAGCCATCCAGAAGGCTACCAACCTTCTGGGAACTCTCGTAACCAAAGGAAACTAAGTATACATTTTCTCAGATAGTCAAGCTGCCTTAAAAGCCCTTGACGGGAAAAACTAACTAGAAGTCCAAGCTAAATTCGTCTGTGCCGAAGTTTTTATACCCTTGCAAATGCAAATGTCACAGTTTAAGAACGCTTACATTAAAATCAAACAATTTTCTAACTAAAACCTATTTTCCGACAGATAAACATCTGAATTCGACCAAATTTCGCGAATCTTTTTGAAAACACATCAAACTAACAAACGCCTAGTTTAAGAACGATAAAATTGAAAACAAAAAAGTTTTTCTCAGTAAGACTCAATTTCCGACCGATCGGTCCTATGGCAGCTATAAGATATAGTCATCCGATCCGGTCGGTTCCGATATTAACAGCGTGCAGTAAAAGAAGACTCTATGCAAAATTTCCGCTCGAAAGCTTTAAAACTGAGAGACTAGTTTGCGTAGAAACAGACATACAGACGGACAGACGGACGGACAAAGCTCAATCGACTCAGCTCGTCGCCCTGATCAAGAATATATATAGTCTATGGGGTCGGAAATGAATATATGTATGCGTTGCAAGCTTCTGGGGCAAAATTATAATACCCTTTGCAAGGGTATAATAACACCAAAACTCTTACAGAGTGCCGAAGGTCTCTTAATGAGATGGCTTAACACTTTAAAATTAATCTCGTTTGGGTGCCTGGACACTGCAACATTTAAGGCAACGAGATGGCCGACCTCGCTAGACTGGGCACTATCACTCAGCTCCTACCGAATAAGAGCCGCATAGGGGTGCCACTTGCAACCTTTAAGCTTCGAACAAAAGAAACGACCTGTCGAATAACCATAAATCGATAGAAAGTGATTCACACGTGTGAAGTATCTAGGCTTACATGGCCTACTTTCAATATTAACAGATCTAGGCCGCTACTCTGTCAACAAAGAGAGAACATTTCCCTAATAGTCGGGGCCCTTACTGAACACCGCCTAATCGGAAGACATGCCGCGAGGCTTGGCGTCAGACACAATGACTTCTGTAGAAGCTGCAATTCAGTTGATGAAGAGGCGAGCGTACAGCACCTCTTCTGTCACTGTCCAGCTCTCAGCAGATGGTGACTCGCAGTTTTGGGTCGTCCTTTCCTAAACGATTTGTCAGACATCTCTGAAATAGGTGTTGCCCCTTTGCTAAAATTCGTGCTACTTTCAAAATGGTTTAACGGCACAGACCCTCCCTCTATGATCACAGCGTAGAAAGGGTAATACGGTACCACAACGGGCCTTCGATGGCCTAAGTGAAGAAATGGGATCTTCCCATTTCAACCATTGTAACCTAACCTAACCTAACCTAAGAACAAATTACCAAATATCCAATTGTGATGTAGCATTTCCCAAGGCAGATTCGTGCGAAGCAGACGAAAATCTTCCAAAATCATTACCACTCCTTCTATGAACTGGAAAATGTCAAATTTCTTTCATATTTAACGTACATGCATCATATTTAACTTAAAAGTTCAACAGAGGCAATTTAGAGGCGATAATAGTAGCCAGCTATAGCGGCCAGATCAGCCACAGAGCTGGACTCAGCGCTTATCACTTGCTGGAGGCGACGATTTATCCATGTGGATGTTTGATTGGTACTTTGGTTCTCTCTATTACGATTCAAGTCCGATGAATCTTGTGTTGTCACACCATTTTCAGATGTATCAGTAGAAGATGGATATGCTGTCGTATCCGTGTCCGAGTCAGATTCCGAAGTGCCTGAACCAGTACAAAAATCGGTGCCCAAACTCTGCTTACTAATTTTGTTATTTTCCAGCCGCTCTCTTTCCATCACTTTTTCTATATCGCTCAAGTCCATTTCGCTAGGGTCAATTTTCGATGAACAAGCAGACATTTCTAACTGAAAATGGGACATAGAAATAAGCCAAACCTATTTTATATAAACTCACCTAAAAAATGTAATATTGTGAATATTTTGTAGCTTGCAATTGTTACAGATATATATGGAGTGTACTGTTAAACGAACGAGATATATTTTAGAAGTAAAAAGAAAAGTACTGTAGGTTTTTTTTTAATTTTCGATTATTTGCATTTTCGATATTACATTAGTATGCTGAGCGTGGGTATTATACATGTTCTAGTGATATATGGAAATTTTAGGCAATGGGATTTCAACTAGCTCCAGCCTCTCAATCTGTGGTGGGAAGTGACCCCGCATCAAGGTCAAAGTTCCCGAAAAATGGTCGAAAATTGATATATAACGTCACAGCTGCCCAGGGGTAGCTTTTAGAGGGGTCAAATGAACCAGTGATCCCCTCCCCAATAATTTTTTTCCTTGACACCTACCCCGTATCTCCCCTCCCACATACAAAAATAACATTTTTATAAAATTGCCCCCACCTCCTCTAAACACTTCCTTGGAGGATAAAATGTATGACCAACCCCCATTATTTTTCACTTCCCAACATTTTCGTTCTTTGCACCCACCCCCTATCTCCACTCCTTAGGGGGGCCCGCATACAAAATTGATGATAAATGCTTATAATGTTAGAATGGATCTACTAATACAATGTTATGGAAATATACCTAGGTGGCAATACACTGGGATGGTAAAATGATACCGGAGATGCAAAGGAAAAAGAAGTTACTCGACTTCCTGTGATCGCCACGTATGATGGAAATGAGCAGCTCTTAGGCGTGCCAAAAGTAGCATCAGGGTAAAGGAAAAGGCATACATATCGAGGAGGCGGTATACGATTTGTTAAAAGAGTGGAACATTATTGACCGCGTTCAAGCTATTTCGTTCGACACCACAGAATTAATCACTGGTCAATACCAAGGTGCGTCAATTATTAAAACCAGATCTTTTGTATTTACCATGCAGACATTATATATATGAACTCCTATCGAGAGCAGTGCTCGAAGCCAAATTTGGTAAAACTTCTGGCCCAGGAGTGCTTTTATTTTGCCGTTTCAAAGAAAAATGGGACCAAATACAGGACGAACCGTACAGCTCTGGTACAAAGTATGACCTAGTCGCTGCCAAAATACCAGTTTCTTTAATACCAGCAACTTCAGCCCTCCAGGGGCCGTCAGTCATGGTCGATGGATGGCTAAGGCTATAAATATGTATATATATATAACTGGATCCGTGATGTTCGCTTTTTTATTGTCACGCTTTACATAAAGACATGGTATAGCAGCAGCAGTGCTATCGAGGCTCCTAATCAGGATTTAAATTTTTATACTCTTTACCAAAGGTACACAGAGTATATTAAGTTTGTGCAAAAGTATGTGACATACAGAAGGAATCATCTCCGACCCTATAAAGTATATTTATTCTTAATCAGCATCAACAGATCTCAGAGATGGTAAGAGATAGAGGTTTGCCATGTATGGGACATATATTTCTTATACTTGTAGGCAGATCAAGTTTATTTTCAATTTTTGCCACGCCCCCTCCCGTCCCCGTAATTTGGAAAAAACGCCATATCTCCCACAGTTTTGATGATAGATTGTTTCTAGAGATATCTAGTAATCAAATTTATTTATCGATTTGCTGAAGGAATGATAAAGATCGGATGAACGATACTCAAGTTATAAGCAAAAAACGGCCAGTTGAAGAATTTCGATGACAACAAATCAAGTAAATCAATTCATCACGAGAGATTTTAGCGATTTCGTGACGTGCGAAACGGTAAGATTTTTCAAACGTTTCGTATTGTCTACCGATTTCCTTTCTACCGGTGCAGAAACCTGGGCAGAGCGCGAAGACTACCAACAAACCCAAGAGACCTTGCACAACTTACATGTTGTCAACGATACAGCTGAAAGGGGCGATAAATTAATGGAAGACTAGATGTATAATGATTTCTTATGACGAAACGAAAAGGAAAAACCATTTTTATTGCAACTCGTCATAGCCAATCGGAAGGCCTTTCCGTTATGTAATAAGGATAAATTAATTTAATTTGTGTCTCCATTTGCGAAGAATGTAAATGTGGATAAAATGAAAATTTAAATCATAAATCATAAATTAAATTTAAATCTTTTTATTCAATATGGTTTTTGAAATTTAAATTTTCCCTGGCTAGGAGACACTTTTGGAGTGGTAGTCAAGCAGCAGTGGTACAAAATATAAAAAAACATGAATTTTTCAACAATTCTGTATGGGAGCCCCCCTAAGTGTGGAGATAGGGGGTGGGTGCCAAGAACGAATATGTTGGGAAGTGAAAAATAATGGGGGTTGGTCATACATTTTACCCTCCTAGGAAGTGTTTTAAAGATGTGGGGGTAATTTTATAAAAATGTAATTTTTGTATGGGGACCCCTCAAGGGAGGGGAGATACGGGGTAGGTGTCAAGAAAAAAAAAATGTAGGGAGGGAAAAACATGGGGGTCACTGGTACATTTGACCTCCCTAAAAGCAACCCCTGGGGACATATCAAATTTCGACCATTTTTCGGGAATTGTGACCTTTGTGCGGGGTCACTTCCCAACAACCCACACGCAACCTCAAAGATTGAGAGGCTGAAGCAAGTCGAAAGAGAAAAATCGTGCACTAAAACATGCCTAGTGGGTATATTTGTTTGGCCGACTTCGGTTCTTTGAGTTCGGTCGTCAACGTCGTCAAAATGTAAACGGTAAAAGAGAATAAAAAGTGAATTGCATGTGTGTGTTTTGTTGTACTGTTGTTGTACTTGCAAATTAATAAATTGTAAAAAGGTTATTGCCTTTATTCAGTCGCTAATATGATGCACGATTATAATACACACACTCATACATACAGATTGTGCGTGTTTTTTCACTTTGAGCTCTCTACGCAGTAGAAGTGCGTGTTTAAATATGTACACATGTATGTATACATATTTTGTGTCCGCGATTCGTTTTTTTTTTTTGTTCTGCCCTTGAACGTCAAACAGCACAGAAGCACACATACATGCATATGCAAACATGCGTACATACAAATGTACGTGCAAAATATGCATGTATGTATGTATATGTGTGCTGTTTGACGATCAAGGGCAGAACAAAAAAGCGCATGCTCACACTTTGCTTTCGACTGATTTCGCACACATGCACAAAAAAACTATGCGAGTTTAAATATATTAATTTTGTATAATTTTCAGATTAAAATAGAAGACATCCAACTCTATGAGCTGATACAAAAAATAAACATTGAAAAATTCGTGTATAATTATTTTTCTTAATATATTAAATTTCCAATTTTTCTATGGTGTAAATTTAACTTCGACCGCCTTAAATACATTTCTTCCAGCGACAAAGAGCAGATTTTTCCAGAAAGATAATTGTCATAAAAAAATATTGTTTTGATATTATAAAAATTAAGCATTGGTATTACAATAATACCCTTTTGATATTTTAAAAATATTTCTTTGATACTAAAACCATGTCCTACAGGTATTTTGAAAATATAGCTTTGATACTATAATAATATCTCATTGATATTAAAGAATATCAAATTGTTGATCTGAAAAATATCACTTTGAGTGTTCGAAATGTCAAAGTGTTATATTCGAACATATCATCTGCGTGTTTTCAGATGAAGGCCGATTTGATACTACAAAATACCAGATTGATACTAAATATCGCGATCTTTTTTTTCTGCGTATACTTATAACTCTGTAGGCTCGACTGACTGACTGATTATCAACCTACAGCCAATACCGCTTACCCTACAGATCTATGATTTGGCATAGACCTTCGCTTAGTCATGCAGTAAAGAAAATTTGGCACAGGAGAGGTGAAAATGTCAAAAAAAAAGTTTTTCACATGTTCATGGCTGTGTGTGCATGCGTGTTATCTGTTTTTATACCCTTGCAAAGGGTATTATAATTTTGCCAAGAAGTTTGCAACGCATAGAAATATTCATTTCCGACCCCATAACCTATATATTATATATTCTTGATTAGGGCGACGAGCTGAATCGATTGAGCTTTGTCCGTCCGTCTGTCTGTCCGTCTGTCTGTCTGTCCGTCTGTTTCTACGCAAACTAGTCTCTCAGTTTTATAGCTATCGAGCTGAAATTTTGTACAGAGTCTTCTTTTTACTGCACGCTGCTAATATGTCGGAACCGACCGGATCGGATAACTATATCTTATAGCTAGGAACCATCGGTCAAAAAATGGGTCTTAGTGAAAAAAACTTTTTTGTTTTCAATGCTACCGTCATAAAACTCGGCCAAATTTAATATTATATGCTTTCAAACAGATTTGCATTTTGCAATTTTGGTCAAAATCGGATGACTATAACATATAGCTGCCATAGGACCGATCGATCGCAAAATGGGTCTTAGTGAAAAAAACTTTTTTGTTTTCAAGTAAATCGTTCTTAAAGTCAGTGATTCTTAATATTAAACGCATTCAAACTAATTTGAAAAGTTGATCGACATCTGGTGAATATATCTTATGGTTGCCATAGGACCTATTGGTCGGAAAATGAGTCTTAGTGAGAAAAACTTTTTTGTTTTCAATTTTATCGTTCTTAAACTCGGCGATTGTTAATTTGATATGTTTTCAAAAAGATTCGCAAAACTTGGTCGAAATCAGATATTTATCTGTCGAAATGGGTTTTAGTTACAAAAGTTTTTGATTTTTATGTAAGCGTTCTCAAACTCTGACATTTCAAAAACAGCATTTGCAAGGGTGTAAAAACTTCGGCACAGACGAAGTTAGCTTGGCCTTCTCGTTACCCTTGCAAAAGGTATTATAGTTTTTCCCAGAAGTTTGCAACGCATAGAAATATTCATATCCGACCCCATAAACTATATATATTCTTGATCAGGGCGACGAGCTGAGTCGATTGAACTTTGTCCGTCCGACTGTATGTCTATTTCTACGCAAAATAGTCTCTCAGTTTTAAAGCAATCGAGCTGAAATTTAGCACAGAGTTTTCTTTATACTGCACGCTCCTAATATGTCGGAACCGACCGGTTCGGATGACTATATCTTATAGCTGCCATAGGAACCATCGGTCAAAAAGTGGGTCTTAGTAAAAAAAACTTTTTTGTGTTCAATATTAGCGTCCTTAAACTCGTCCATTATTAATATTATATGCTTTTAAACAGATTTGCAAATTTTGGTCAAAATCGGATGACTATATCTTATAGCTGCCATAGGACCGATCGGTTGGAAAATGGGTCATAGTGAAAAAACCTTTTTTTTGTTGAGTAAATCGTTCTTAAGGTTGGTGATGATTAATATTAAGCGCTTTGAAACTAATTTGAAAAAATTGATCGACATCGGGTGACTATATCTTATGGTTGCCATAGGACCGATGGGTCGAAAATGGTTCTTAGTAAGAATTTTTTTTTTTAATCTTAGCGTAATGTTAGAGATAGAGGTTTGACATGTATGGAACGTATAGTTTTTATACTTGCAGGCAGATCAAGTTTATTTTTAATTTTTGCCACGCCCCCACCATAATTCTTACCTTCGAGAGATATCAAGTAATCAAAATTATTTATCGATTTGCTGCAGGAATGATAAAGATCGGATGAACGCCCATTCATAAAGTCATAAAGGCACCCAATGGCAAAGAAAATCTCATGTATACTTAGTGCGTTTTAAAAATTGTGTGAAATGCAGAAATGGCTTGTGCTTGGATGGAACACGCAAAAACGAATCAAACACAACAACAGCAGAGACCAGGAATGTATAAGTTGGGTAAATGTCTATTCTGCGCAGTTACTCACCAAAAATTCGGGAATTATTTTTCCTGGATGGACCGCGAATTATGAAGAATTTACATGCAGAAATTCATTAGCGGTCGAACATGGTTCTGTTTTAAATGAATTTTATATTTTATGACTAAGAAAATACCCAGCCCCTTTTAGAAAACTCCGTGATTTGGGAAAACCCGTTTAAATGGGTGCAAGTGCAGCGGAAGATACTTGATGTTTGATGGAAATTAATTATTTCAATTTTGTGCTTATATGAGGGGGCAGTTCCTGTATGCTTATTTTGTTATGCCCTTTCCAAATTGATGAATTTTCTGTATAAAAGACATAATGTAACATTTGTGAACAATTTTTGTCAAAATGCTTGTTTCGGCGACTGTGCTTTGACTTACGGGAAATTTTTATTGTAAGTTCATTTCAAGCAGCGTCGAAATGCCAAAAAAACAAAAACCACAAAGCAATGCACACAGAAAAATACCCAAAAAAATTACGAGTGCTGTGTCATTTGCACACTGAAGACGTGAAAGTGAGCAGAGCGCATTTGAGAGAGCCACCATACGACAGACAGACGTTGAAGACCGAAGTCGTCAAACAAATATACCCACAAGACATGTTTTAGTGCACGATTTTTCTTTTTCGACTTGCTTCCTTGACATTTACCCCCTATCTCTCCTCCTTTTGGGGGTCCCCATACAAAAATGACATTTTTATAAAATTGCCCCCACCTCCTTAAAACTCTTCCTAGGAGGGTAAAATGTATGACCAACACCCATTATTTTTCACTTCCCAACATTTTTGGTCCATACAAAATTCATGATAGAAGCATGTTTGTATAGATTTACTTATACAAAGGCAAAATACTTAGGTGGCTCCCATAAAAAAATGACACTTACATATTAATTTAAAAGTACAAAAACCATATTGAATAAAAAGATTTAAACAACTTTTTATGGAAATCTTAAGATTCTGTATTGTAGAAAATAGATTCTTTAAATTTGAGGACGACATATATACACAGCTAAAAGGCATGCCAATGGGATCCCCAGCATCCCCAGTTATAGCGGACATCGTGATGGAGGAACTCCTTGACAGCACTGTCATAAAACTAAAGCACCCTCCAAGATTGCTAACGAAATATGTAGACGATCTGTTTGCCATCACGAAAGAGGAAGAGATTCAAAACACACTTGACGCACTAAATTCATTTCACAGGAATCTAAATTTCACCATGGAATTGGAGATGGATGGCAAACTACCATATTTAGACTCCACAATTAACAGACAGGGAAATCAACTTAAGCTAAGGTGGTACAAGAAGCCATCAGCATCAGGCAGAATCATCAATTACCATTCCTAGCACCCGAGAAATATGGTAATAAATACAGCAAGGGGTTGTATACAACGGATGATGAACATTAGTGACGAAATATATCATAAGGAGACCATTTCAGAAATTAAACAAATTTTGAAAGACAATGACTTTCCAACAAAAATTATCAAATCCCTGATTGAGAAGAACGGCCAACCAATTTCCAAAAGGAAACAACAACCCAGAATTTATAAGTCTCTAACATATGTTCCTAAGCTTTCTGAACGGTTCGCCCATTCAGACTGCTTCAACAAACATGACATACAACTAGCCCACAAACCTAATAGCACAATGCGAAACTTCTTCAATAAGACGAAGTCCAAAATAGCCACAGCTGATAGGAGTAATGTTATCTACAAGATACCATGCAATGGAAATGCAGATAACAGTTGCAACAAATTGTACATTGGTACAACAAAATCAAAATTAAAAACAAGAATATCCCAACATAGATCGGACTACAAACTCAGGCATCAAACAACCACACAAAAAACGGCGCTCGCGACACACTGTATGGATAGCGGACACTCGCCGAATTTTGAAGCAACAACAATCCTGCAGCAAGAAAACCACTACAGCAAACGTTTCACTATAGAGATGCTACATATAATTGACACACCAACAGACAAGAGACTTAACAACAAGACGGACACGGAAAACTGTGCTTACCTATACAGACACTTACTGACAAATAATAGATCAGTATCCAACTCCACGCCGAACGGAGCAGACGTGTAAAATAATGTATGTGAAAAATCTCTTTTTTGTTTTGTTTTGATCGAATCTATGTTAAATTATAATTGGTAAATTGTTTTGTAGTGTCCCTGAAGATGGTTGCCGAGGAGCAACCGAAATATATTGGAAAACATCATACACTTTTGTGTGTTTCACTTGACCTAGAGGCGGCAATACTCAAATTTCTACGATTTAAATTTAATTTAAACATGATTTTAATTTTCATTTTATTCACATTTACATTCTTCGCAAATGGAGGCACAAATTAAATTTATTTATTTTTATTACATAACGGAAAGGCCTTCCGATTGGCTATGACGACCTGCAATAAAAATGGTTTTTCCTGTTCGTTTCGGCAAAAGAAATCATTACACATCTAGTCTTCCATTAATTTATCGCCCCTTTCAGCTGATCGTTGACAACATGTAAGTTGTGCAAGGTCTCTTGGGTTTGTTGGTAGTCTTCGCGCTCTGCCCAGGTTTCTGCACCGGTAGATAGGAAATCGGTAGACAATTCGAAACGTTTGAAAAATCTTGCCGTTTCGCACGTCACGAAATCGCTAAAATCTCTCGTGATGAATTGATTTACTTGATTTGTTGTTATCGAAATTCTTTTAACTCCTTTATAGCCAACAATTCTCCCTGTACGGGAATGTCCTTCGCTATCTTCTTTGTCATCATCGCCGTACCTATCGTCAGATTTCTCATCTTCTTCGAAATCGCTGCCCGAATTATCACTCTTATCCATCTCCTTCTCAATGTCAGAAAGGTTTTCTTCGTGTTCCTCTTTGACTTTTTCAAATTCATGAAACGTTGTTGCCATTTTACGCTTGATATCAAACAGAACCTTTGGATCAAATAACAAAACAGCTAATGTTTCGCCACTGATGAACCAAAGATCCCCACAAAATTTAGCCACTAACGCCTGCGACACAATTGGATCGATATATTACGCAGCCGATTTCCATATATTTAAATCCTGATTTGGAGCCACGATAGCACTGCTGCTGCTATACCATGCCTTTACGTAAAGCGTGACAATAAAAATGCGAACATCACGGATCCCGTTATATATATAAACATATTTATAGCCTTAGCCATCCATCGACAATGACTGACGGCCCCTATAGGGCTGGTATTAAAGAATCTGGTATTTTGGCAGCGACTAGGTCATACTTTGTACCAGAGCTGTACGGTTCGTCCTGTATTTGGTCCCATTTTTCTTTGAAACGGCAAAATAAAAGCACTCCTGGGCCAGAAGTTTTACCAAATTTGGCTTCGAGCACTGCTCTCGATAGGAGTTCATATATATAATGTCTGCATGGTAAATACAAAAGATCTGGTTTTAATAATTGACGCACCTTGGTATTGACCAGTGATTAATTCTGTGGTGTCGAACGAAATAGCTTGAACGCGGTCAATAATGTTCCACTCTTTTAACAAATCGTATACCGCCTCCTCGATATGTATGCCTTTTCCTTTACCCTGATGCTACTTTCGGCACGCCTAAAAGCTGCTCGTTTCCATCATACGTGGCGATCACAGGAAGTCGAGGAACTTCTTTTTTCCTTTGCACCTCCGGTATCATTTTACCATCCCAGTGTATTGCCACCTAAGTATATTTCCATAACATTGTATCCATTAGTAAATCCATATAACCATTACAAGCATTTATCATCAATTTTGTATGGGGGCCCCCCTAAGGAGTGGAGACAGGGGTTGGTTCCAAGAACGAAAATGTTGGGAAGTGAAAAATAATGGGGGTTGGTCATACATTTTATTCTCCTAGGAAGTGTTTTAAGGAGGTGGGGGCAATTTTATAAAAATGTTAGTTTTGTATGTGGACCCCCAAAGGGAGGGGAGATAGAGAGTAGGTGTCAAGGAAAAAAATTATTGGGGAGGGGATCACTGGTTCATTTGACCCCTCTAAAAGCTACCCCTGGGCAGCTGTGACGTTATATATCAATTTTCGACCATTTTTCGGGAACTTTGACCTTGATGCGGGGTCACTTCCCACCACAGATTGAGAGGCTGGAGCAAGTTGAAATCCCATTACTCAAAATCTCCATATATCACTAGAACATGTATAATACCCACGCTCAGCATACTAATGTAATATCGACAATGCAAATAATCGAAAATTAAATAGTATAATTCCTTAAAAAAAACCTACAGTCCTTTTCTTTTTACTTCAAAAATATAACTCTTTCGTTTAACAGTACACTCCATATATATCTCTAATTGCAAGCAACAAAATATTCACAATATTAAATTTTTTAGGTGAGTTTATATAAAATAGGTTTGGCTTATTTCTATGTCCCATTTTCAGTTAGAAATGTCTGCTTGTTCATCGAAAATTGACCCTAGCGAAATGGACTTGAGCGATATAGAAAAAGTGATGGAAAGAGAGCGGCTGGAAAATAACAAAATTAGTGAGCAGAGTTTGGGCACCGATTTTTGTACTTGTTCAGGCACTTCGGAATCTGACTCGGACACGGATACGACAGCATATCCATCTTCTACTGATACATCTGAAAATGGTGTGACAACGCAAGATTCATCGGATTTGAATCGTAATAGAGAGGACCAAAGAACCAATCAAACATCCACATGGATAAATCGTCGCCTCCAGCAAGTGATAAACGCTGAGTCCAGCTCTGTGGCTGATCTGGCCGCCATAACTGGCTACTATTATCGCCTCTAAATCGCCTCTGTTAAACTGTTAATTGCTTTTTAGTTAAATATGAAAAAAATTTGAAGCTTGACATTTTCCAGTTCATAGAAGGAGTGGTGATGATTTTGGAAGATTTTCGTCTGATTCGCACGTATCTATCATGGAAAATGTACATCACAACTGGATATTTGGTAATTTGTGCTTTGGTTAGGTTACAATGGTTGAAATGGGAAGATCCAATTTCTTCACTTAGGCCATCGAAGGCCCGTTGTGGTACCATAAACCTCTTTCTACGCTGTGATCTAAGAGGGAGGGTCTGTCCTGTTAAACCATTTAGAAAGTAGCACGAATAGCAAAGGGGCAATACATATTTCAGAGATGTCTGAAAAATCGTTTAGGAAAAGACGACCCAAAACTGCGAGTCACCTTCTGCTGAGAGCTGTACAATGACATCAACTGAATTGCAGTTTCTGCAGAAGTCATTGTGTCTGTTGCCAAACCTCGCGGCATGTCTTCCGATTAGGCAGTGTCCAGTAAGGGCCTCTTCTATAAGGGAAATTTCAAACTAACGCCCTAGATCTGTTAATATTGAGAGTAGGCCATGTAAGCCTAGATTCTTCACAGGTGTGAATCATTTGCCATCGATTTATGGTTATTCGACAGGTCGTTTCTTTTGTTTGTAGCTTCAAGGCCGCAAGTGGCACCAGTATGCGGCTCTTATTCGGTAGGAGCTGAGTGATAGTGCCCAGTCTAGCGAGGTCGGCCATCTCGTTGCCTTAAATATTGCAGTGTCCAGGCACCCAAACGAGATTAATTTTCAAGTGCTGAGCCATCTCATTAAGAGATCTTCGGCACTCTGTAAAAGTTTTAGCGTTAT
>JBAMBO010004684.1:0-11362 GCA_037044535.1 Lordiphosa magnipectinata
CTTGCTTGCATTGCTCAAGGCGCCGTTCTTCTTATATTTCGCTTGCAAATTATAAAAATTGCTATATAAAAGCCCACCTGGTTTTTTGCCTTGAATTTTAAGATAGAATGAATTTTAAGTGATCAAGAATATATATTCTTTATGTGGTCGGTGATGCTTCCTTCTATGCGTTACAAACACCTCGACAATTTTAATATACTCTCTACAAGGGTATAATAAGGTATGGATGAAGAACAAATTCTAGTAGAAATGAGTCATTTAATTTTTTTTTGTGTAAACTACAGTAATTATAGCTCTTTAATGCCAATATTATGCTCTTAACTAATTTGGAGCGCTGAATTCAAAAATCAAATAAATAAGTTTCGAAGCTCTTAGCAAATGATTTAAAAATCAAATCTTAATCTTAACCAACACATATAAAAAATTTTGGTATTTGATTTTTCAATTCGGAGTTCTGAAATAGTACTAAAAATGGGTTGTAATTGCACAGACTTAAAACTAAAAGCCTGTACCGAAGAGATAGCGCGGCTTTTGCGCACACAAAAATTGACACAGAATGTTTCTGCGAGTTAACCAAAAAAATAGAAAAATAAATAAATAAAGAATCAAAATAGTCGAACTACTGCCCTATGCAGATGTGAGCATGAGAAAGAGAGAGCAATGCGCTAGCGGGGCTGCATTGGCCATGGGTAGAGACAACTCAAGATGTTCGAGTCAAGAACTATTAAGAAACTAATACACTAATACATATTTGATAGATATTACATACATATAGATAGATAGATAAGTGTTTATTTTCATTTGATAATATTTATAGCTTACAGCTTTACATTGATTATTATTTACATTGATGAATAATAAACAAACACTTAAAGCTTGGTTTAAAACCGTCAGCCTTCCTTCTGTTGTATGACATAAAAAACAATTACATATTTTACTTATTTTACATACACTAAGAAAAAACTAGAACGAATAATTTGAGTACGAACGCTCTTGAAAAAAAAATTAGTCGCTCTTGAATTTTCAAGAATTTCGCTCTTGGAATCGTGATAAATTCGTTCTAAACGTTCTCAATTTGGTTTTTTATAGGCAAGGGGGGTGAGGGCAACTTAACTTTGAGAGAGTAGCGTTGGAGTCGCTCTCGCAGAGAGTGAGGGCGCATGCGCAGTTGGTCGTTGAGAGCAAGGCGTATTTAATAAGGTGGCAGCAGCGTCGACGTCGCGTTGCCTTACGAAAAATGAGAGAAAGAGAGCGAGAGCAAGAGAGTAATAAACTCAAAGAAATTTGTTGTCGCATACACATGTATACACACCACATATGAATTTTTCGAAACCGTAAGGCAACAGCAAAGAGGGCGACGTCGACGCTTCTGCCACCTTATTAAATACGCCTTGGTTGAGAGAATGAGAGCGCAGAGACTGAGAGCGCATGCGCAGTTTGTTGTTGTGCGATGCGTACGAAAGCGTTTATTTATAAGTGTGATTTCGTCGCGTCTTCTGGCTTAAGGAAGTTAGCTGACCTCGTTAAGCTGCCCGTCGCCTGTGTGTGTTTCAGTCTTTCGAGGTACCGTGTTCAAGTCCCAGAAGAGTAAAAAAAAAAAAAAATCTCTGTGGTTATCTCAAAATCAATCACTGTTTAAAACAAAGTTTGGTGGGTGGTGGTGGTTGGGGTGTTGGTGTGGTTGATTTTGATAATGGCGAGTGGGACGGGGGAGGGAGACGAGACGGACCACGTCGGTGTCGGGTCGGGTCGGTCGTGTCTCTCCCACCCCCCACCCCAAATATTATTTTTAATTTTTTTATTTTGAGAAATATTCGTTCTTGAATCAAGTACTGAAACTCTTGAATCAATAATTATTCATACTTGGATCAAGAGCTGAAAGTCTTGAATCAGGAATGTCGGGATCAAAAATTCACTCTTGAATCAAGAATTTTGCTCTTGGATCAAGAATTTTCACTCTCACCGTACTTTTGAGAACGAATGCTCTTGATTCAAGAGCGAAATTCTCTATTTTTTCTCTGAGTGTATAATTAACAAAATTTCATATTTTGCATATTATTAAAAAATTTTCATTTATGACATTTCTTCTATAATTAGTAGCCATCTCTATGTAATTCGCCAGATTATTCCATCCCATCCCCCCGTTTAGGGCCGTCAGCACCTCTTCCTCGGTAAACGTACAACTTTTGAAATAACGCCAACGAAATTCCCGCAGTATTGGACATCGTCCTACAAAATGCTGCATGTCCTCCTGCTCAGACATATTGCATAGTGAGCATATACCACCATTTACAATTCTTCTTGGGCAGCTGTTTAACCATAAAAGATCTCCTCTGGCCTTCATTATCCAAGTTATCTCGCTTTGCTTGAAAGACTCGTTGCAGTATGTGGGCCCTATTGCATAATTAAGGTTTTTATACACTCTTGATGCAAACAAAAATACGTATGTATCGAAACTATACATATCATCCAATTCTTGCTGTTCCATTTTTCTGTACTTTTTAATTTCAGATCGAGATATTTAGACATCTCTTGTTACCAGGAGGGTTGAACAAAAACTTTAACAAGATTTTCCATAAGGACCTTATTATGGAAATGAACTATGGCGGAAGATTTTCAAAACTGGGCTTAAGCTTTTATGTATGCTTGAACACCGCTTTATATGGTAATTAATTATACAAATTTAAGTTTTGAAATACTATTTTGTTTGGCGACCTTCGTTATTATAAATACCTACAGATGTTAGCAGGCTCGACGTCAGGTTGAATGAAGAACAAGAACTCACATAAGAATTTCGCAAATGGTAAAATTTCTTTAAACCAATTGACCGACACCTCCTATTTGCCCGTCTTTAACTGCCAACAATTAAGTCTTATCGATAATCTGATGTGACGCAGCGTACTGCGCCACATATTAATCCTTTTTTTATCTTAGTTTAAACATATTTATATTTTCTTCCCCTAGCCTTAAGCATTGAATAACCATATCTTTAAGCATTGAATTCACCTCTTTTCGTTATTAGCCTTAAGACCGTAGCCGTAAGCATGAAGTTTATATTATATTATATCTATGCCTCACGAAGAGAAGAACAAACTAGCCAGGGTATTATTATTTAAGCGATAGGCCACCACTAAGCAGCCAGTTTAAACATAACCGTCACACACATACAGCAACGTTTCGAACGAACCGCCGCCAAGCCACACACACACAACAACATCTCGAACGGGACCTCCAGCACGCCACACATATACGAACAACGGAAAAAGGGCGCGCACCTTCAGTTACCCATACAACAAGCGAGAGAAGCGAAGGCATGTAAATTGCGAGCCGGCAAACGGTGAACGGACGACACACACACGCACGCATACACACCACCCGAAACTACGCAGTAGATCAGATCCCAGACACAACGACAGCGAGAGAAATGAAGGCCTGTAAACTGCGAGCCGGCAAACGGTGAACGGACGACACACACACGCACGCATACACACCACCCGAAACTACGCAGTAGATCAGATCCCAGACACAACGACAGCGAGAGAAACGAAGCGAGAGAAACGAACTGCGAGCCGGCAAACGGTGAACGGACGACACACACACGCACGCCAACACACCACCTGAAACTACGCAGTAGATCAAATCTCCAGACACAACAACAGCGAGTACAAGAGAGAGAGAGAGGGCGAGCGAACTTACAGCGCCATAACAGCGACGTCGACAGCAGAGAACTAATACCAGTGTCCATGAACAGCCGAACGCGCAGCCGACGCCAGCAGAGGGAAACAAGAGAAGTGAGGCTTTGGCACGCGTCTAAAGTTTGGCAACGAGGAGTTGGAATTTGATCGCGAAGGAGAGAAGTTCATTTTTTGGGCATGGTCCCCGCGCACGCGCTGATTTTTTTCACAAGTCCCTTCGAAATAACACGTGAACAAGAAACCCGGAGACATAGTAACGAGGACCACAACCCAGACGCCAGGATTAGTCAGGACCAGTGTACAGACGCTACACACAACAATTACAACCCCAGACACGGCGGGAAAACAGTGGCAACGGAACGTGAGCAGCATTTGTGTGTGTGTGTGCGAGGGCAAGTTCCGATCAAGAATCACGTGGAACATCGGGTAAGCTGGCCAGCGGCTCATTTTGTTAGAGTGAACCTGTAGGGGTGCGGTATAGGTTACAGTAAAAATATATTAACTAAAATAAATGCCTAAAAATGAACAAAGACTCCAAGATAAATATCCTCCTTCAACCGGACCAGGTATTCTCCATTTTTTCACCACTTGTTGTGCACCAGCCCCGCTATCGGTGTCCCAACTTCGGAGCTGACTGTACAACAATAGGTGACAAGTCCCCCTCCCTCAGCCATTGTATTCGCCATAGGTGGTAACCTCGGATGCGAGTGACTAGGGTCAAGGGTCGTGAGTCTTACCAACTACTTTCTTAGTTCCCCCCCTCCCCGTTTTCTAACATTCGATCGCTTGCGTCTGCCCCAGGTGTTTAACCTCAGGCGTGAGTAATCTTAGACGAGCCACGTGTCGCGGCCACCTTTCCCTACTGTAGGTGAGAACCTCGGTTATAGTAGGGGACCATCTCTGCTCTAGGTGTTAACCTCGGACATAGCGGGGCGTTGTTTCTGCCACAGGTGGTAAACCTCAGATACAGCGTGCTATTTCTGCTCTAGGTGTTAACCTCGGACCTGGTCTGCTACTGTTTCTGCTCTAGGTGATAACCTCACATAAACTTTGCGGCTACCCTGCCCTAGGTGTAAACCTCGGACATAGTCAACGACCATTCCTGCTCTAGGTGTTAACCTCGGATACAGTCGGGTTACTGTTTTCTGCCATAGGTGACAAACCTCAGATATAGTGTACTACTGTTTTTTCTGCTTTAGGTGCTAACCTCGGGTATGGTCTAACACTATTTCTGCTCTAGGTGTTAACCTCAGGTGTTGTCGGACACTATTTCTGCACTAGGTGATAAACCTCAGATATAGTTTGCCAATATTTCCGCTCTAGGTGTTAACCTCGGATATAGTGGGGCGCTGTCTCTGCCACAGATGATAAACCTCAGGTATAGCGTACTACTTTTTCCGCTCTAGGTGTGAACCTCTGATACGGTTGGGCACTATTTCTGCTCTAGGTGACAAACCTCAGATACTCGTTCACATTTCCGATCCAGGTGATAACCTCGGGCATAGTCTGCCACCCCGACACGTGTTCTCTGCCCCGTATTCTCCCTTAAGTCGACCTCTCGTATCAGCTTTAGGTGACCCACCTCTGGTGCGATTGGTCACACATTTGTCCCGACCACATGTGGCCTACTCCCGGGTCAATACAGTTTCTTTTCTACACGTAGATTCTCGAAGTGACTCAGACCCCCATCTAAACTGAGCGCGATCCCTTTAGTCCTTGTTAGTCCCAGCACTTATAAATTTTGCTGTAAGTGACCTTGGACAGACTGAGTTATACCTCAGCCTTAGACACTACCTTACAGATGGCGCCCGAGCAGGGACTCTGGGACATAAATAAAAAAAAAAATTAGGGTAACATCTTTCGTGGCTTAAAACCCACCAGTTCGGAAAAAATCGTGAGAAAAGAAACCAGTTAGAAGGCACGCTCCCACATAACGGGAAAATTCTTAGACAGAGGATTTACATTCGCATCACGCATGACACACGCTGTAATTTTTTCCAAGCATATGCTCATTTGGCTCCGAACGGCACCGTTATTTTCATATACATATATGTATTGCTTGGCATAAAAACCTCAAACACGTGCTTTCCAAATATTTGACAATTGCCGTTGTTTCCCAGCCCAGAGTCGAGAGCGGAAAGTACAGTCAGAATAAAAGTAGCCTGCTCAGTCAAAATTTTCTAGCCGCACACCGAGGGTCTTGCTCTAATCATGTAATTTGCCCTTGTCTGGTTAGCATTGCCACGCTCTTCTGCGCTCAGATTGAAAAAAAAAAATCAAAGAAAAGAAGGGAGAGAGAAAGAGAGGGACAGAGCGGCCGACGCTCTTAGCCGCAGCGCCGTCGCCTACGTCGCCTCGCTGCCCTTACGATCGCTACACAGCCACGAGTATATATCAAGCACTCCCTTGACCCGAAAAGTCACTTGAGCCCGAGCCCGCACCGAGATCACATCGCAGTTACCCAGTCCCTGATAACACTTTCATTAACATCCTGACTAAAGAAGCCTACGGTTCTACAACATGGGAGTTCAATGGATATCCTTCCGACGCAAGTCCGAGCTACAGTGCATCCTCAAAGAGTTCGAGCAGGAAACCGTCGGCACAGTGGAAGAACTAAGGAGCCGACTAGCTTCTTTCGCAGGTCAACCAAACCTAACCCCTGTCATTGCATCCCGCCTGCGGGAGATGGAAATACTCTATGGCAATGCAGTCACCCCCGAGAGTAAGACCATCCCTCCCCGTTCCCGAGGCACTTCGCCATCTCCTGAGGATCCTTCCGGTACCAAACTCGCTAACGCCGGGGCTACCACTCTTAAGATACCGGTACTTCAGGGTGACCAACCACCCTCTAACCCTGGAATAACCACGGCACTTAACACTGGAGCACGTTCGTGCGGACTCTCAAGTTCTTCTTCAGTTGCCACGGAACGTCGGCCATACCTAGGCCTGGCCGATCAGCTGCGCAGATGGGGAGTCACGTTTAACGGGAAGTCAGACCCGCTCCGTTTCATTGAGCACTTGGAGGAGGAAGCGGCCGCGAACCAAATCGACACGCAGCAAATCCCTCACGCTATCTATGGACTCCTGACCGATCGTGCCGAAGACTGGTTCCGTGTCAGCCGCTTACAAGGAGCCACTTGGGAAACATTCAAAGAGGAATTTTTGGATTTTTTCCTCCCACCCCGGTATTTCCAGAGACTGGAAGATGAAATCAGAGTGAGATTTCAAAAACAAGGAGAACCATTCAAGGAGTACATGATCGACCTACGCCTCATGATGCATCGAGCTGGCTATAGCGAGGCACAAGAACTACATCGCTTGTATGAGAACTTGCTACCAGCGAACCAAATGTTCGTCCGCCGTCACGAGTTCACCACTCTACCTCAGTTAACACTGCTCGTGGTAAATTATGAGACCGCCCGGGACCGGGATATCCAGCAGAGACGATGGGAACATGCTTCCCCCAACTACGCCACACGGTCGCAGCCATCCGGCAGCCCACCAGGAGATACCAACAGACGAGGTATATCAGCTGGCCCCAAGGCCCAATCGCACGGCGCCAGTGACCAGAGAGGCCAGACTTCAGAGGCAGCGATCGACACCCGTCAAGCCTGTCGTAACTGTGGTCAAACTGGTCATTTCAGCAAGGACTGTCGTCAACCACAAGTACTATTTTGCTGGGAGTGTGGCCGCCGTGGGATACGCACTGTAAACTGTTGCCGAACTCAAGCCCCGGGAAACGAATCGCGTGCCTGTCCACCAGGGGAAAGGACGGGGAACACGCAGACCAGCCCCCACAACTAGAATCACCACTACGTTTCGAGAAGAGCCGCGTCGTGGCCCAAGTCACCTTGGAAGCAGAAGCTCTGACGGCCACGCTTGACACTGGAGCCACACGCAGCTTTGTGAGCGAGAGGATCGCTCAGAAGATCGGCACCCCACAAAACAGACGCACCGTATTAACCTCACTCACGCCTTGATGGTCCGCATCTGCCTAGGGGCTCGTGAGGTGACCATGCCAGTCCTAGTTATGCCCACCGTAATCGACGACGTCATTCTAGGGATCGATTTTCTGTGTGGCATGGAAGCGACCCTACTCTGTGGCCAGGCAATACTTAAACTCGAACCCATATCACTACCAAAACCCTCAGCGAATACTGCGTGCGCAGTACCCACTCCCACCAGTGACAAAGCAGCAGCGATGAAACCCTATACGGGTACCCAGCCCCTAGAAAACATGACCCCGATGAGCGTCGAAGCAACCTCGTCCCAGCAAATCCCCAGTTCTGAACAGCAGCCGAAGACACCGACACCGCCGACTAAGAAGAGTGTTACTACTCTCGCCCCAAAGATGACCCCCGTGTTACCCGCAACCAGTGCAGCAGCAGTGAGAAACAACCCGTTTCGTAAGCCTCAGACCACCAGGGAAACGTTCAAACCTACCCCAAGGCCGAGGGTAACCCAAACAACAACGCCTAGTCGACCCACCACATCAGTACCAGAAAACAGATCTCAACAACCGTCCGATATTGCCCTCGTCACGTTAGAGGAAGAGTCCAAACTCCCCAGAGCATTGACACCTGACAGCGAGGAAGCGTGGTTGAACAAATTCCTGGAGGAAGAACTAAGCAAGCTCGAAGGTCTGAGAGGCGTATCACACATCGCGGAACACACAATCACAATGCGGGATGAACGCCCGATTAAACAGAGGTACTACCCGAGGAATCCGGCTATACAGCAGATTATCAATGATCAATTATCCGGCTATACAGCAGATTATCAATGATCAAGTCGATGAACTATTGCGGGAGGACCGGATCGAAGCATCTCGGAGCCCGCATAGTGCCCCAATCGTCCTCGTGGGTAAGAAAACCGGCGATACTCGCATGTGCGTCGACTACCGTGATCTAAACGCGCACTCTGTCCCTGACGCCTACCCGTTGCCACGGATCCAGCACATCTTGGAGAACCTACGTAACGCCAAGTACATCTCGACGCTAGACCTGAAAAGTGGGTACTGGCAAATTCCGTTGGCAGCTGCGAGCAGAGAATACACCGCTTTCACAGTCCCTGGCCGTAGGCTTCCATTGGAAGGTCATGCCGTTCGGACTCCACTCAGCCCCGGCAACGTTTCAACGAGCATTGGACAGCGTGATCGGCCCTTCCATGGAACCCCACGGGTTTGCCTACCTAGATGACATCATAGTCATAGGCAAGACATTGGAGGAACACGTACGAAACTTGCGTGAAGTTTTCCGAAGGCTGCGGGAAGCCAATCTACGCCTCAACAAAGACAAGTGCAGCTTCTTCAAGAAAAGCCTCGTATACCTGGGCCATGTAATAAGCGAGAAGGGGATTCACACAGACCCTGGAAAAATCGACGCCATCAAGGAGCTGAAACCCCCTACCACGGTCACGGAGCTACGACGTTGCCTGGGTATCGCCTCGTGGTACCGCCGCTTCGTACCAAATTTCGCAGACATCGTCCAGCCAATGACATCCCTTCTCAAAAAGTCACGCAAATGGGAATGGAACGACGACCAGCAGCAGGCCTTCATGAAGCTCAAACTTTGCCTCACCGAGGCACCCGTACTCGCCTGCCCGGACTTTTCTCAAAAGTTCTGCCTCCAAACCGATGCTAGCGATTTCGGTCTGGGCGCCGTCCTGACCCAACAAATCCAGGGGACGGAACGAGTCATCGCATACGCCAGCAGACGCCTTTCCGCAGCTGAGATCAATTACTCCACCACGGAGAAAGAATGCCTGGCTATTGTGTGGGCCATCCGCAAACTCCGATGCTACCTGGAAGGGTACAGGTTCGATGTCGTCACCGATCATTTGGCGCTCAAGTGGTTAAACACGATCGAGAATCCAACCGGTCGCATCGCTCGCTGGGCCCTGGAACTCCAGCAGTTTCAATTTGATGTCCACTACCGCCGAGGGAACCAAAATGTTGCTACTACAGCAGACGTTTCAAGAACCAACTAAGTGCAGCTGGATGCAACGAATGCTACAGAGGGTCGAACAAGAGCCCGCAAAACACCCAGAGTACGTGCGGGAAAACGACCAGTTATACCGACGCTTTGGATCCAGCCCCGAGGAAGAGGATTACATACCTTGGAAACTCTGCGTCCCCATAGAACACCGGCAGAGAGTCCTTGAGGAGTGCCACGATCAGCCTTGCGCCGGACACTTGGGTATTCGCAAAACGTCTAATCGAGTTGCCCAGCGTTACTATTGGCCGGGACTCTTCCGAGACGTGGCCAGATACGTACGCAAATGTGGAACCTGCCAGAAGCACAAAGTAAGTCAACTTAAACCGCCCGGCCGAATGCACACTCGACAGGTCCAGGAGCCTTTCGACGTTCTCTGCGCTGACTTCGTTGGCCCACTTCCCCGATCTCGGCATGGCAACACCGTCCTATTGGTCTTTTTCGACCTGTTCAGCAAATGGGTGGAGCTGGTACCACTACGCCGAGCTACTACCGCACATCTGGAACGGTCTTTCCGCGAACGTATTTTGGCTAGATTTGGAGTGCCTAAAACGTTTGTCTGCGACAATGGCACGCAATTCACCAGCAGAGCATTTCGGAGCTTTTGTAAACAGACGGGTATGACACTGCAACATACGGCCCTATACACACCACAGCAGAACCCGACAGAACGCGCCAATCGAACCATTAAGACGATGATTGCTCAATACATCGATGGTAAGCAAAACACTTGGGATGAGCTCCTACCCGAGATCAGCTTGGCAATCAACAGCAGCGCCTCGGACACCACCGGCTTCAGCCCAGCATTCCTGTTGCAAAGCAGGGAGCCTAGGCTGCCAGGAGCACTCTGCGAAGAAGTAACTTCCGATCTCGGCAAGGAACCTGTGTCACCAGATGCCCGAGCTCAACGCCTAAAAAGCATTTTTAAGGTGGCCATCGACAACATGCACCGGGCTACCGAAGGTCAGAGTCGACAGTATGACTTAAGAAGACGCGAGTGGAGGCCGGTCATCAAGTCACTGGTGTGGCTACGGACCCATCATCTGTCCAACCCGGCCGAGGGCTTCGCCGCCAAATTGGCAGCCCGTTACCAAGGACCTTACAAGGTCGTCAAATTTATCTCGCCCAACATAGTTCGGCTTCAAAGTACTGAAGGAAGACATCGCCGAACAGCAAACCTCGCCGACCTGAAACAGTTCCATGGGGAGAATGGCAACACCTCGAAACATCCATCAGACGAGCCTGCCGATGAGCCAGTAGACGATATACCAGAGGATCCAACAGATGACTCAACCAGCTAATAACTCACACGCACCCGGACTCAAAGTAGCTATACTAACCCTATGTACTAATTTTAACTATTCCAGCCAAACTTTGTAAACCGCACCCAGGGACCAGTTAGGGATTCTAGATCAGTCAATTTAAGAGCCATTTTTTCGAAAGGTACCATGTCAACCCGCAGCAGAGGTGATCGACCAACATACTCCCGTATCCGATACCCCACCAACACCAGCGAGCAGAGCCCGAGACAACAGCGAATCGCTTCACACCCAGTGAGCCCTCGTCGTCTCCGTCAAAACGCCACCCGGCTGACAACTAACCCCTCCAACAGACGTCCTCGCCGCCGGCGCACTCCCGAATCAGGCACGCGAAGAAACCGCTCACCCCCTACTA
>JBAMBO010004686.1:0-10988 GCA_037044535.1 Lordiphosa magnipectinata
TTTCGTATAAAGGCCTGTTCTGAGAAGCGCGGAAAATTTAGCTCGCTAAATTGCACATAATAAATTTAGCATCCACTTAAATTATTAGTGAGCCCATATATAAGTCAAAGAGACCAAATACAGAAACGGCCACACTGGTAGTCAGCTGTTTTGTTTTGTTTACAAACAAAAGTTGAGTGTTTTTTTTTTTTTAAATAGTTTAATTAAGCTGCGCAACAGGAACACTGATATGTATGTTGATGGAGGTAGCGGCATCAAATTCCGGCTAGGCGTTGGGCGAGGATCAAATTATTGCCCGTTTGAGACACACTTGGAGCAGGTGCAGATCGAGGAGGAGGCCTACAAGTCTATTTTACGGATATTGGCAGATGATATGCGTCCTGCCATCGTCTTAATGGGGTCGAGCATGTCGTCAACAAGGCTGATCTGTTTGAGATGTCGGGCATAATCCCGGACTTCTACTTGAAGGATTATTTGGAAGTCTGCTGTTCGGGCAACTGTAATCGTTTGGAGAAGTGTGTACAAGAGATTGGGTCATCCGCCCACAGTGTGGGTCAGCTGAAGCAGTTTGTGGAGTACATAGTGCTTCATGCGGCCTTGACGAATGCCCAGATACGCGACAATATGGGGGGTAGCACTTTTGATGCTTGATTCAAAGTTGGTTGAATATGCATTTCTTTGTAGGAATGCTGCTATCGTCTCCAGGACGGCGGCTCGGAGTATCTGCAAATCATGGATTTGGGCTGTGCCATCTTTTTGTCTCTCAAGTAAAACGCAATGCTAAAGATTGGAAAATATATTTTTTGTTTTTCATACAAAATTATTGTTTTATTTGCCGTAAATTCAAAATGCTGCTCCTGGCGTTCACGTTTGACAGCCACGCCCACACCGCTGGAGCTGGCAATGCTGCCCACAGCAGTCGCATCGCTATCTAACTCTATTTTTAGCTGGTCCGCGGTGGTGGTAAACAGGATGACCGGGTTTGGATGTCACCACCTGTTTGTTTGGCATCCACCGAGTGCGGACGCTTGCGTCCGTTGGCATAGGAGACGATTTTAGGGGTATGGCACTCCAGTGCTGATTTCGTAACTTTCTTGGGCTGATTTGTGGCCCTTAGCTAATAGTTTCCTCGCGATTGAATCTTTCGGTGAGTTTTCTTTTGGGTTCATGTTTCCCGTGCATTGTCGATTTTGACGTCAAAAAAATGAGCTGCTTATATTTCCGCCATGGCATCAGCTGTTCATTCAATCCACTCACGACCCACACCGCTATCGATACGTCAACTATCGATAGGCCAATTGTCTATTTATTTAGCGCGTCTCAGAATACAGAAACGAAATTCCGCCGCGGAAAGTTTCCGCCACTGTTTTTTTTATATGGAGTGCGTCATAAAAATTTATTTTCCGCGCTTCTCAGAACAGGCCTTAAACGTAGAAGACCCAAGTAGGCCTTTTCCCAAATTATACACCTTAGATATAATTTCATTGCTGACAATTCAGTTCTGTTCTAGCTGTTGTGCTGTACACAACATAGAATTTGAACAATCTTTTTGTTTCTAATTTATTTCATTTATTTTTCAACAATTATTTCTGGCTTTGTTGTCTTGGGTTTCATTGTATCATTTTGCATGCTACGACACTCCACTGGTGGTAAATCCAAGAAACGAATACGATTTTCGATTATGTCCACCTCATCATCATCATCCACAGTTTTCGAGGGTGTAGCCATAGTTATACGTGATTTCATTTGCTCCTTAGAGATTTCGTTACTATTTGTTGTAAATGTGATAAATTTTGACTTTGTTGCTGCAGCCAAACTTGAATGGCAGCCTCATAGGCTCCTCTCCACTCGAAATTATGGGACGTTCGAGACAATCATCGGCTGAAACTTTTTAAGTCTGTAGTATGGCTTTAGCTTTGGTCTCAACAACTAAGGTTTTTTCAGTCCCTCAATCTGACGCTATCAGTCCTTATTTGTTTTGGAAATCATCGTAAATTTGAATCAAAGTGTAAATCATTATTGACGAGTTCATTTTCACTCTAATACTTCTTATTTACGCTGGCAAAACAGCTTAACTGATCTTAAAAAAAAAAATATTTTTTGCACTTCACAAACTCAAAATATTCATACGCGATGGCACAGTATCATTTCGTTTTTGATTAAGGGTTAATACTGTTAAATCTGTATATGAAAAATTAAAACTAAAGATATCTGCATAATGCGTTCATAGTACTTATTTAATAAAAGGAATAATACTACTATTTAACCTTGGGTTTTCATAACTTCAATTGTTTCCAACCAAAGGAAAAGTTTAGTGTAGTTATAGTGTACAACAAAAAAATGTTATCAGCTGATATAGCTTAGGTGTGCACACACTTGCAGCAAACACACAACAACACTAAAACGCAAGAAATAAATTCCATTATTGACTAAAGCATTTGAATTGGCAATAGCATTTGCATTTACTTTACGTTAATTCATTCTTCACTTTCCAATTTGATTCAAATGGCTTTAAATAATCATCAAGACAAGTCAAATTCACAAAATTCCCATAAGGCCGGTAATCAGAGAAAGCGCTGTGTATAACCGATTATACTCCGTTAGCTGATCTTAGTCTCTGATGTACGTTCGCATGTAGATCACACAACACCAAACGGTGCCAAATCACTCACCCATCCGTAGATATCTCCGAAGGCCTTCGTCGTTCCCCAGATGTCGACGATGCTGCTCAAAGTAAAGATGTAAATTCATTGTCTTGGTTTGGAATTGAACGAGGTAAAATTAGTTGTTATTGTTGTTGTTAGCTAGTGTCGCTTTCTAGCTGTCCTGACGATTTTGCACTAAGACCTCTTCTAGATTTCCTAAACTGTCTATATTAATTGCTGACAGATCTTCGATGTATACACGTGAAAGTGCGTCGGGTACAATATTTAAGCTTCTTTTTCTATGGAATATCTGCAACGAAAACCCTTGAAGTTTAAGAGCCCATCAAGCCAGTCTTGAACTCAGGTCTGATTGTGACATTTACCACTTTAGTGAGGCATGGTCGGTTATAATTGAGAAATCCTGACCCTCGACATACGCTCTAATTTTTTTTTACACACATCACGGCAGCCAAACACTCTTTCTCGGTTACCGAATAGTTGCGTTGGCTTTGGTTTAATTTGCGAGACATAAATGCAATAGGCACTTCGTTACCTTGGGAGTGATGTGGTGTGAGTGGTGTGACTTGCTTCACAATGTATAGCAAATGGGGCACTATAAACAGGGCCGAACACACATCCGTTCTTTCAGTAACTCGAACGCTTTCAATGCGTCCTCGGACCATAGAAATGTTCGCTTCTGTTTCAGCGTATCGCTAATTGGAGAAGCAAGTGAAGCATAGTTATACCAGAGAGGACAAAATAACCAGAGATGAAATCGCTCTCACTGTTAAGTTAACAGAAAAAAAACCATGAAGCCACCGGGGCGTTGCAGTTTTCGGAATCTTTCGGATGAAAAAAATAATTTCCATACAAAATTTTCAGTCAATTTCCTTTGAGTGTGAATTTACAAAATCGGAAGCTTCCCAAATTTTATTTCAAAGTGCACGCCTAGATAAATTAAAATAAATGCGAACTCGATAACAGGTGCCATTCAACAGGCAACAGGTTGTCATTCGCTTAGGCAATAAAATGAGAAGTCACTTTGGTGAAGATTGGCAACATTGCCGACAATGACAACAATACGAATTTCTAACAAACAGTCTTGGCAACATCACATAAAAATATACAAGAGATACACAAACAGAACAAAATGACAGAGAGCGACATACATGCCCTCCCTTTCGTCTTTTCTCATCGCATTTGTAGCCAAAACAAAACAGCACGCAGCTGTTTGTCTTTGCTGACTCCGAAAACTGCAACGCCTCGATGGCTTCATGGTTTTTTTTCTGTTAACTTAACAGTGAGATCGATTTCATCTCTGGTTATTTAGTCCTCTCTGGTGCATGCAAGATATATGTACATATGCAAGCTTTCTGCTGCAACTAAGCCCAGCATACTTAAATAAATACAAGAAAGAAAGTCGGTCAAGCCCGACTATAACATACTCTGTAACCTTACACTCGCATTTGCTTATGAGTCAAACGGCCAGTTAACACCCCACGCACAACGCGGTGCGCTCTCTAAGTTTCTCTCTCTCTCACCAGAGAGGACTAAATAACCAGAGATGAATTCGCTCTCTTAAATTTAGTCCGAAAAAAACCATGAGGCTATCAGAGAGGACTAAATAACCAGAGATGAATTCGCTCTCTTAAATTTAGTCCGAAAAAAACCATGAAGGCTATCGAGGCTCTGGCAGTTTTCGGACACGAACGCACAGAGCGTTGTCTTTGCCCATGCTTCTTTGTTTTTATTTTTTGCTTGTGTTTCTCTCCTCTCGCACATGTGCGTTGGTTTTTGTTTTTGTAATTTGCTTATGTTTATGACGTCAGACCAACGTTGCGAAGTTGGCACACCGAGCTCGTAGCTGAACTTCGTTCAGTGGCTACGCACACATACATGCCAAGCCAAAATGTGATTTTGCTTTTTGTCGTCCACTGCTTCAGACCGAACACGTGAAAATCGTCAACACCGCAAATTTGCCATGCATTTGGCTGGTGCGCGCATTGCGACCAGTTTGCGGCATTAGCGATTCAGCCGTCGACACGACAAGTCTTCTGTGCGAATCTGCTGCGATTTAAAATAATAAATTTTAAAAATGCCAAATATGAAGTGCATGGCTCTAGGCTCTAGGTGCCAAAAGCTTTCGAATTCCTGAAAACAAGGTGGAAAATGGTGAGAAAATTTGCGAATTGACGTGTATACCGTCAATGCCCAATCGCGAATCTGTGAGCGCCATTTTACAGATGTATGTCACTCTGCAGGCGGGCGTTGGCTCCGTACGGGATCGATCCCAACTATTAGTTTGGGTCATGTTGGACAGCCTGTACACCAGCCGTGTTTTGAATCATGGCAAAGAATGTGCTGTGTGTTTGGGTGTTCATGCACATCCCCTCCATCTATTTTACATGGCTTTCCCACTGATCCTCGGAAACGCGATCAGTGGAAGCTAAACTGCAATATCAAATCGTCCATGCAGAGCAAAGAGCATTTGTACATCTGCAATAAGCACTTCCACCCTCAGGATGTACTTAAGACGAAAATTAAAAAAAATGCCTATCCCATTATGGATATTGAGGGGATCCAGGGGAACAGGAGGAGCTGCTATCTGACGTGGTCCAGGATGAAGAAGAGGCGGTAGAATTGGGTTGTGCACGATGCGAAATGTTCTGTAGGAACGAACAATACTGGATTTATAATTTTGCCCAGAAGTTTGCAACGCATTTCGGACCCCATAAATTAAATATATTCTTGATCAGGGCGACGACCTGAGTCGATTGAGCTTTGTCCGTCTGTCTGTCCGTCTGTTTCTACGCAAACTAGTCTCTCAGTTTTAAAGCTATCGAGCTGATTTTGCACACAGTCTTCTTTTTACTGCACGCTACTAATATGTCGGAACGGACCGGATCGGATGACTATATCTTATAGCTGCCACAGTAACCATCAGTCGAAAAACGGGTCTTAGTGCGAAATACTTTTTTGTTTTCAATGAAAACGTCCTGAAACTCGTCCATTATTGATATTATATGCTATGCTAACAATTACAAATGCGATAGAGAAAAGACACAAGCGAAAGGGAGGGCATGTATATCGCTCTCTGTCATTTCGTTCTGTTTGTGTATCTCTTGTATATTTTTATGTGATGTTGCCAAGACTGTTTGTTAGAAATTCGTATTGTTGTCACTGTCGGCATTGTTACCAATCTTCACCAAAGTGACTTCTCATTTTATTGCCTAAGCGAATGACAACCTGTTGCCTGTTGAATGGCACCTGTTATCGAGTTAGCATTTATTTTAATTTATCTAGGCACGCACTTTGAAATAAAATTTGGGAAGCTTCCGATTTTGGTAAATTCACACACAAAGGAAATTGACTGAAAATTTTGTATAGAAATTATTTTTATCATCCGAAAGCATAGTTTGCGAAATATATGTTTTTTTCCCATTTTCGAAATTAATTCCCCAAGATAGGAAAATGAGGTGGTGGCTGTGGAAAAATAAAAGTATAAATTATACAAACACATTATTTTATAAGAATTGAAATAAGTGAAAATTATTGAAATGTTTTAAAAATTAATTAATTAATGAATCGCCGGAAAAGTTGGAAAATGTTTTTCATCCGATTGACTTAAAACTCGGCTTGTAAGCGAAATAATTCGACACGTGTTTCCCGATTTTGGAAAATCCGCCCACGAGGAAAATGGCCGGAAAATTCTGCATGCAAAATCCCATTTTCCATCCCATTGGTTTGTAAGGATAGAATGCCAAATAATTTGTGATTTCAGTTTCCGATGCTGGAAAATCAGCCCCCAGGGTGTGAAAAACTCTATATGGAAATCACTATTTTTTATCCGTATGAGTTAATACACGGTAAGGACAGTAGGCAAAATAATTTGAATGTGATTTCCCGTGATTGGAAAATTCACGACAAATGGTGGGAAATGGGTTGCGGGGGTGGGTATGAATCTAGGTGAGAAAAAGGAGTTCTGGGAAGAGTTCAAGGCTTATTGTTCGCACAGCATACAATATTAATAATGGCAGAGTTTAATGACGTTTTCATTGAAAATAGAGAAGTTTTTCGCACTAAGACCCATTTTTCCACTGATGGTTTCTGTGGCAGCTATAAGATATAGTCATCCGATCCGGTCGGTTCCGACATATTAGCAGCGTGCAGTAAAAAGAAGACAGTGCAAAATTACAGCTCGATATCTTCAAAACTGAGGGACTGGTTCGACAGACTGACAGACGGACAAAGCTCAATCGACTCAGGTCGTCGCACTGATCAAGAATATATATACTTTCTGGGGTCCGAAATGCGTTGCAAACTTCTGAGCAAAATTATAATTCTCTTTGCAAGGGTATACAAATTTATAAAATAAGGAGTTTTAGAGGATTTTGATTTTCTGAAAATTAGGGCGAAAATGGCACTTTTTAGGGTGAGTTGTTTTTTGAGTGTACCGCCTCTTCTTCACCCTGGACCACGTCAGATAGCAGCTCCTCCTGATCCCCCTGGATCCCCTCAATACCCATAATAGGATAGGCATTTTTTTTTATTTTCGTCTTAAGTACATCCTGAGGGTGGAAGTGCTTATTGCAGATGTACAAATGCACTTTGCTCTGCATGGACGATTTGATATTGCAGTTTAGCTCCCACTGATCGCGTTTCCGATGCTCTGATGTTGAAGCAACAAAATACGCCCACCCTACCAAGATCACATTTGACCAAATAACATTGATATGTGATTCCTGAAAAGAAAGTTTGACCTTCCTACTTCACCCTAATTGATCGACGCGTGGCTCCGGAAAAACAACAACGTTTAGCACATCTTCATTTTAAGACATATATTTATTAATACTAACATTTTCAAAATTTTCATTCATAGTTTCGAGGAAGAGAAAAAGAAAAAAGATAAAAAAAAATTAAAAATAATTTATAAGACTAGTAATAGAGTTAATATTAAAATGAAAGAAGACTAGTGATAATAATATTCAATCAAAAATAATTAAAAGAAAATTACTTCTTAGAAGTAAAATGAATCTAATCTTCAAAAGCAGGGCATTGCAAAATTAAAATTAAAATTTTTATTGATTCCTTTTGGATAAACATTCTATTAACTTCTATTCTATTAACTTGCTTCTTAAATTGACTATTTTTTTCTATGCCTTTCGGATAAAAATTGGCAATTTCTCCTTGATTTCTCATTTTTTTTCTTTCTTAAGGAATGGTAGGGGAAACAATGCTGCAAATGGCATATGTATTTAGATCACTTACTCAGTTATCTGTCCAACGGGGAAAGCGCTTTCTTAGTTGCGGCGGCTACTGTAAATTTGTTTCAAACAAAAACCAAAATGGCAAAGGCACTAAGAATTGTTCAGAGAACCTCAAAAGAGAACTTGAAGAAGTTAAAAAGAAGAAATTAAAAAGAGATCACATGCAAAAATCCGTTTTTCTTGCCGTCTTTTTCAGATTATTAGATCCTTAACAAAATTGCGTTACCGATTTGATTGATTTTATTGCGGATAATTACTTTACTCTTCTCTTAACCTTTCTTTTCTCCGTTTGGTTAGGGAGTTTCAGCTTTGAGTCTCCACTGTAGCATTAAGACACTTTCTCTTGGTATATTGGATGCTAACACAAATTCCGACGATTCCTAATACAATTAAACTGCTTCTAGTTGCACCTGACGTCACACGCCGCGTTTGTACGAGCTTCCTGGTTCGACCGTACGTAAAGCCAGCTCAAATGGACTACCGCTTTCGGCGTATGTATCACTGGCCCTGCAATCTGTTTCGCCTCTCTCTCTCAAGGCATCTGGGTGAAGCACAAGCGCCGACTAGCAGAAAAAAAAATTGCGGATAGAACGGAATGAGCGGATAGGTTTTTCTCTTCACTCCCACGACGCAGTCATTTTTAACGGCAACTCTCTTAAGCCCGAAAATTGATCTGGGCCAATAAATAAATTTCAAACAAAATCTTGGACTAGGTGCCAAACCTGCAATGAGGTTTTAAAAGAAATTTGCGCCAATAAAAAAAAAAAACTCTTACTCACTGGTGCCAACTTTTGCCGAGAAAAAAAATCCGTTTTCGGCGGGACCGAGAGGAAAAAAAAGCTATATTTTTGGACAAAAAAGCTGGAAAAAAACGCGCATGGCTATTCTTATTATTTATGTAATTATATATTTAAAACTTCAGAGTGATGAAATTCCTCGTCCTCATCCTTGTCGTAGGCCTCAGTTGTGCCTATTAGCTTTGGGTTACTAGGAAGGACCTTATAATCGACTCAGCTATCTGTAACAACACATATAATATTTTTTATGTAATATTCTAATTTCAGTTTCACTAATATCCTGGGTGTTTACTGGCCGTTTTTTGCTCATAGCTTGAGTATCGCTCATCCGATCTTTATCCGTCCTTCAGCAATAATCGATAAATAATTTTCTTTACAAGGTATCTCTAGAAGGTACGAACGATCTTTCTTCAAAACTGTAGGAGATATGACGTTTTTTCCAAATTGCGGGGGCGGGAGGGGGCGTGGCTAAAATGGAAATAAACTTGATCTGCCTGCAAGTATAAGAAATATATGCCCCATACATGTCAAACCTCTATCTCTTACCATCTCTGAGATCTCTTCGTTCATACGGACGGACGGACGGACAGACGGACATGGCTATATCGAATCGGCTGTTGATGCTGATCAAGAATATATATACTTTATAGGGTCGGAAACGATTCCTTCTCCCTGTTACATACTTTTGCACAAACTTAATATACTCTATGTACCTTCGGTACAGAGTATAAATAGAGAAAAGCTTTTATACCCTTGTAGCTTGTATGACTTATATAAATTAGTAGCCTGATTCCACTGACACAAATATGTACATTGGGCCAAAAGTACACATATTTGACAAGGCCTCCTATACACATTTTCTACACCCAATTTCTATGGCAGCTATACGATATAGTTGTCCTTTTAAACTTGGTGAAATTATGAGAAAGCATAGAAATCTTATAAATACGAGGTTTGGGGACGTTTGCGTTGACGACTAAAAAGTTTTTCTCACTAAAACAACATTTTCGACCGATGGTTCCTATGGCAGCTATATGATGTAGTCATCCGATCTGCCCGGTTCCGACAAATGTGCAGCGTCTTTGTACCAAAAGACTTCGTACAAAGTTTGGTTAAGATAGCTTTAAAACTGACGGAGGAGATAGCATAAAAACAGACCGACGGACAAACATACATGGCTTTATCAACCCAGCTCGTCATGCTGATCAAGAATATATATACTTTGTGTGGTCGGAGATGCTTCCTTCAATGTGTTACAAACATCTGCACAATTTTAATATACCCTCTACAAGGGTATAAAAGCCCCGGAATTAGACCCTTAAATTCTTATACAAGGAACTTTTGTAAGCATCACCGTATATCCAGTTTGTTGAATAAAGCCGTTTTATGGGTACTTTTGTACTTGCTACACACAGCGACAATTTTAACTTATTATACTCTGTACCGAAGGTACATAGAGTATATTAAGTTTGTGCAAAAGTATGTAACAGGGAGAAGGAATCGTTTCCGACCCTATAAAGTACATATATTCTTGATCAGCATCAACAGCAGAGTCGATATAGCCATGTCCGTCTGTCCGTCTGTCCGTCCGTCCGTCCGTATGAACGAAGAGATCTCAGAGATGGTAAGAGATAGAGGTTTGACATGTATGGGACATATATTTCTTATACTTGCAGGCAGATCAAGTTTATTTTCAATTTTTGCCACGCCCCCTCCCGCCCCCGCAATTTGGAAAAAACTTCATATATAGATCGTTCGTTCCTTCTAGAGATACCTTGTAAACAAAATTATTTATCGATTTGCTGAAGGAATGATAAAGGGATTCGGGGAATCGGATGAACGATACTCAAGTTATTGGCAAAAAACGGCCAGTTAACACCACCCACCACCCCCCCCCCCCCCCCCCCTCCCCCTCGTACTCGACAGCCGAAAAACTGCGATATGGAGTAATATTTTTAGATTTACCCTCGGACCACTTCATATGGGCCATAAGGCAGATCTAACGAGAAGGCCAAGCTAACTTCGTCTGTGCCGAAGTTTTTATACATTGAAAACAAAAAAGTTTTTTTCAGTAAGACCCGTTTTCCGACCGATAGTTCCTCCACTCAAAAAAAAGAACAGGCACGAAAAAATTTTTTTTTATTTAGAATTACATTGTCTAAATTTTAGAAAGAATTTTCTTATTTATAGGAATCGATTATCTTACTTTTAGAAACTATTTTCTTAATTTTCGGGAAAAGTTTTCTAATATTTAGAAAATTTTTCTATATCTTAAAAAA